>JAULAV010005519.1:0-25990 GCA_030789695.1 Scilla litardierei
ATCAGTCGACTGTCCTACGTGGTAAGTTACCGTTTGAATTCTCACCTACCTCTGACACAGTGCAGCAGTCGACTCTGGTTTCTTCACCAGTTGACTGTCTGTACTGTAAATTCTATATGTTGGCTGTTTCCACACAAATTTCAAAGGAGGTTTTGGGTATTCTGTTTGAGGGTTTTTGATAACCTAGCTATAAGAGGGGCTTCTAATGTTCCAATGGAGCCACTTAGTCATTCTCTTAGCAACTCAAGAATTCATCTTCAAGCTCTCATGCTTTCATTCTCTCTAAGCCTTAGAATCTCATTCTCTCTTGCTCTCCAACCTAGAATCAAAGTTGATATCCTCTAATGAATCATAAAGGGGGGGAGAGAGTAACCATATGTGATTTTAACTCCATGAATCATAACATGTCTAAACTTGTTTTGAAATTGTTGTATGATTCAGGGGGAGTTTTAAAATTCATCCTTCACTTCATTCTTAAAATTGATTGACTTGATCTCCTTATTCTTGCTTCAACTTTCTCTATGTGTATCATCATATGCTTCATGCTTTGTGTATTCATATATATTGATGGCTTTAATTAATAATATACACAGCTGATGTGATACCCATATCATTAACTTGCATTGATGATCCATTTTTCATGTGATTATTTGGACAAATGTTTGGCATCAATGCAGGGGGAGTAAGTATCTTTATATTCAAGCACAATTATTGATTATGGTTTTGTTTATTTGTCATCATTAAAATGGAGGAGAATGCTGAATATTGGATTCTCCAATGTGGTTTTGATGATTGTTTCAGAGTGTTTTCTCACTACAAAGCGTTGACCGTGGAGAACCCGGTCAACGTGGTCAAGGGGCCCGCTTGGGTCCCTCGGGGGCTTCGAGTCGGTGCAGATGGGGCGAGGGGAAGCCTCGGCCCTGGTCGAGACGCTCGGCCTCGGACTGACGAGCACGGCCTCGGAGGTAGGATGACGAGTGGTAGCCTCGGTCGTCCAGCTAGATGCGTGTTCGCGAAGGGCGAGGGGAAGCCTCGGCCCGGGTCGAGACGCTCGGCCTCGGTAGGTTGCGCTCGGCCTTGGCAGTCGGACGGTGAGGGGAAGCCTCACTCGTGCAGCTGGGTGTGTGGTTGGCGAGGGGCGAGGGGAAGCCTCGGCCCGATGATCAGCTGGCCACCTGTGTAGACGAGAACGCTCGTCAGGGGGCCGGACCTTGGTTCCGGCCAAATCCCCTCCGATGCCTAAGTCAGACAGAGATCTAAAAGAGGAGGCCCGGTGGAGACGGTTCGACTCTTAAGGAGATCGGAACGGCGTCTCACGGCGTGAGCGGGGGAGGAAGGAAATGAAATGGGGGAACTAGGTCGTTGATGGAGTACCTTAGGTTCTAGATACCTGAGATGCGGTCCCCTGTCCTGTCGTCCTCCTAGCCCCTTTATAGACCTCCGCCGTGATTGCCCCCGACCCACGTCGCTCGTCCGCCCCCAATCGTGCCCCCTCAATCCGCCCCCTGCCGCCGCTCCCTGCGCCACGCCAGCCTCCCCCCATAACTGCCATTAAGTGGTAGTGGGATCGAGGGAGCGGTTATCGCAGGAGTGGGTGAGTGACCCGTAAGTTACCGGGGCCGGGTCGGATCTACATTCGGGGGAGTCCCCGATCGGGCCTTATCGAGTGGGCCTGAGTGATCAGATGGGCTCTTGACCGGAGGTCGGGTTTTTGGGCTCGTGTCTTTCGGGCCTCGGCCAAATAGGCGTAACAATTGCCCCCATCGGTCGGGTCGATCGGCCTCGGCCGGTTCGGCTCGGCCGGTGTGACTTCCGCCGACTTTGACAGGCTCGCCAATCGATGTCGACTCATTTATTAGTCGTCATCATGAGTTGGTCCGTTCGATACTTTTAAGGCGCGGGCTCCAAAGCGCCGTTGGTCCTCTGATGCTGCCACGTGTAGCCGCAAGCTTATCCCCATCGCTCGTGGGGTCGTCTTAAATCGAGAAGCCGAGGGGTTCGTGAGCCGCCCTTGGTGGGGTCGACCGGCCTTGGCTTGCTCGGTTCGGCCGCTGTGCCTCCTGGGATTTCGAGTGGCGCTTTAATCGAGGCGTGGTCATAAATGTAGGTCATGATGAGGCGGATCGATTGGACTTCCCTTGGCGCCGATTTCGAAACGCCACCGGTTCTTCGAGTCCTGCCACGCGTTATTGTCAGGCGCTTCGAATTCGTCCCTGCGTCCGATATATAAGATCCCCAGCTGCGCTGATCTCCTCTCCTTTCTTGCTCTTCCCATTGCTCTAGGCTTTCTACAACTCGGAGTCTCCCGTCGCCTTCGCTTTTTTGTCTCCTTCAAACTAGTTAATAGGTAATTTCTTTCTCGCTCTCTTATGGCTGCTCTTAGGATAGGCGGTTCTGGCCGAGGGGCGAGGGATTCTCCAGAGTCCAGGCGGGGCAGACCTCGGCTAGTGGGATCAGGTTCCTTCTCCGGGAGTCGTCCCCTCCAAGATAAGGGGAAGGGGAAGCTATTCCCAGACTACGCCTGTGATGACGTGGCGTCGGCTGCCGTGCGTCTTAACGTGCCCCCGGTTATCCTCCGTACGCCGTCGAGGACCGTCCCTTCGGTGGTCACGGAGATCCGGGAAAGGTATCTCTGCTTCCCGTACGATGTCCGAGTTCCATTCGTCGACGAGCGGATTTGCCTTCCGAGGAGCAATGAAGTCGGCGTCTACGTCGAAATGTTTCGCCTGGGTCTTCGTTTCCCGCTCAATCCCTTCCTTATCCTGGTCATGGAGTATCTCATGGTGCCGCTTTGCCAATTTACCCCTTGCTCGATTGCGGTACTGACGGGCTTCGCCACGCTCTGCTGTACCCGCGGCCTGGAGCCGTCTCTCCCCCTTCTCTTCCATTTTTTCCAGATCCAGACGGTCGGCCCGGGGTCATGGCTGCAGCTCCGAGCCCGCTCGAGGAAGGAATGCCTGATCGGGCTGCCCCGCTGGTCGGGGGATTGGGGCTCAGATTACGTCTTTGTGGTCTTCCTGGGGGATGCCCAGATTTTGACAAGTTGGGGCGGTTCTGTCCAGCCTCGCCCGTCGCTGGCCCTCTCAGACGTCGACCAGGCGGCCGCCGCGCTGCTGTCGACCCTCCCCTTGGAGTCAAAGTCCATCTGGTCCTTGTTGGACGACCTACTCTTGAAGGCCATCTTGTGGTCTCCGGGTAGGTCGCCTTTTCCGTCTTGAATCGCCCTGTGACTCATCCTGATTTTGGTTTCCCTCGCAGGGATGGCCGGCCGCGAGTTCGTCCGTGACGTCGATGAATTGATCCGCCGTGGAGCTGCTCGGAGCCGAGGTAGTACCTCCGGAAGGGCGCCTCGGCGGACCGTTGAGGAGGAAGTGCGCCGAGCCGAGCCTTCCGTGGGTAAGGTGGTGGCCGCGCCTCCCGCCTCTTCTTCTGGCGATCCCCTTCCCGGGGGGGCACAAGGGCCGGACCCACCCCGTCAGCCCAAGAGGCAGGGGGTAATGACGGGTCCGGTGTAGTCCCTCCTGCCCTTGGTGTGCCCCCTCAGGTTCCCGAGGGTGAGGATGGTGCGAGGCGGAAGCGTTCCCCTCCAGCGCCTTCGGAGCCCCACGGAGGAAAGAAGAGGAGGGAGGACGTGGATCCCTCCAGTCCGGTGGGTTCCGCGCTTCCCGTGGCGACCACCGGGGATCCTTCGGTAGCTTTGTCAGCCACCCCCCTCGCAGCGTCTTCGCCCGTATCACCGGGGGTCGGGGCCTTGTTGGCGAGCAACTTGGCTTCGATCGTCGTCCCGGGGAGTTCGATGTTTGTCGACCGAGCCTTGGCCCAGCAGGTTGCCGAGGTCTCCGTCCCTCCCCGGGATCGCAGCCTCCTCAAGAAGATCCCGGCCGACAAGATGTCGGATTCCTTGGTCTGGATCCTTCAACAGGTTCGGTTATCTTGCTATCCTCTCCTTCTCTTTATCCTCTTCTTAGCCCATGTCTCGTCTTTCCAGGGTTCAGCGCTCGCTGTGGAGTTGCAGTGTCGAGCCGTCCGCTTGAGGGAGCTGGAGGAGTCCTCCATAAGGGCTCAGGAGCGGGCCGGGGTGGCTGAGGTGGCTATGACGGAGGCCCAGATGGAGTCTCGACGTCTCAACCTCCGTGTGGCCGAGTTGGAGGGACGAGTGGGTGACCTCCAAGGAAAGCTGGAGGATGCTCATCAGTCGGCTGAGGAAGCGGCGGAGTCGTTCCGCCTGGAGAGGGAGGAGCTTCAGAGGGAACTGTCGGATCGGCGCCAGGTGACGCGGCTTGCAGAGGAGGTGGAGAAGGGCGTCGTCGAGACCCTGGGGAAGAGGATCTTCGAGGTTCTCAGGGAGGCCTTCGGTAAGTATGAAGACCTCATCGCCCCTCGGATCGTCGAAGTCGTCCAGTCTTCCTTCCGGGAATGTGCGGAGCGTGTTCGGCAAGCCCCTCCGCCGGTCGACCCCCCTCGCTCCGAGCAGGGCGAAGTGCCCGAGGATGTGTCCTCCCGAGCCTGGGCTCCCTAAGCCGTCCCTCCCGGCCTTATCCTCAAATTTTTTAGCATCCGCTTCGCTTTGGACCAGTCTACTTGAAATGGATCTCTGGCCTCCGCTATCTCCTTCGGCTTCGCTACCGGCTCCGTGGCCAATAATTGCTGGTTGCATGGCTGCTAGCTTGGGCTAACTACTTTGGGTCTTTTGTCAACCAATTTTGCTCTGTCGGTGTCGATCTAGCTTCTGTAGGTGATGAACTCTGTCATTCGTCGTGAGTGGATTATTTGTAGAGAGGTCTCTTCGCCTCGATTCCCTGTAAATAAGACACATTTTTGTACCCTGGTTAACTGTTATAAACGAAAATGACTTACTCGGACTTCTCGTGTATTTTGTGTTGCCGCCTTGTTCTTGGCCTAGGACTGGATGACGTTCGCGCTGGCCGGGGGGATTCTCCCCAGACCTATGAGCGCAGGAGTCGGTCGGCGAGGGCATAAGCTCCTCGGCTTAGGACCGGCCGGCGTCCGTGTCTTGGGGAAATTGCCCCCAGACTTATGAGCGCAGGAGTCGGTCGGCGAGGGCAAAGCTCCTCGGCTTAGGACCGGTCGGTGTCCGTGCCTGCTGGGGGAACTGCCCCCAGACTTACGAGCACAGGAGTCGGTCGGCGAGGGCAAAGCTCATCGGCTTAGGACCGGTCGGCGCCCGTGCCTGCTGGGGGAACTGCCCCCAGACTTATGAGCGCGGGAGTCGGTCGGCGAGGGCAAAGCTCCTCGGCTTAGGACCGGTCGGTGTCCGTGCCTGCTGGGGGAACTGCCCCCAGACTTACGAGCGCTGGAGTCGGTCGGTGAGGGCGAAGCTCCTTGGCTTAGGACCGGAGCGTGAGAATTGGTCGGGAGGGCAAAGCTCCCCGGCTTAGGACCGGTCGGCGTCCGTGCCTGCTGGGGGAACTGCCCCAGACTTATGAGCGCAGGATTCGGTCGACGAGGGCAAAGCTCTTCTTCCTCCTCCAGTGAGGCGGCGATCTTCATTCTTTTGCACTATTAGTGAAATGTCAATTCCGTCGGGGATTTAAGAAAAGACAAAAAGGGAATGCAAGTGTACTCTCAAGGGTCCAGTCGGACTGGTACATTTGGAGGAAAGGAAATAGGGAATAAAGCTGGACAGAGGGACGTAAACCTAGATAATCCCCTCGGACCAGGCTACGACTGGGGGAGAGAGCTCGCCCGCTCACTCTATGATGCGGAGGGGTCCTTGGACGGTGTTGATCTTCTTCCCCTTGTCCGGCTGCATGGAGGTCCCTTCCCCATGGGCCGGCTCATCGGCTAAGCTCCTGGCGTGCCCCCGACTCATCAGCTTCTCAATGTCCTTCTTCAAATGCCAGCAGTCCTCAGTGTCGTGGCCGTCATCGTTGTGGTACTTGCAGTATTTCTCCTTCTTCCCACCTCTTTTCGCCCTCGGTGGGGGGCGATCGGTGCGTTCTTCCTTCTGTACTTGGGCGAGGACGGCATCTGGGGTGGCGTCTCTCGTACCTTCTCCGCGCTGCCTGTTTCTCGGCCTCTTCTCGGTCCGATATCCTTCGGGGCTGCCTCGTCCGTTGTCGCCGCGCTTGGACCCTCGAGTGGCTTTTCCTGCATCCACGGCCAAGGCCTCTTCGGTCAACATGAAGCGCTCGGCCCTTGCCATGATCCCGGGGAGGTCCTTCGGGGGATCGTTGTGCAGGGACTTCTTGAGGCCTCTGTGGCGAAGCCCTTTCTTAAGGGCCGTTTGGACCACCAGGTCGGGAGGGCTGTTCACGTTCAGCCTCTCCGCGTTGAAGCGGCGCATGAACTGTCGGAGCGGCTCGGCCGGGCCTTGCACTATGTTGAACAGATGTTCAGCATCAGGCTTGATCTGCCTCCCTGCCATGAACTGCTTGCAGAACAACTGGGTGAGTTCCTCAAAGCTGTCGATGGAGCGGCTGGGCAGGCTGCGGTACCAGGTCCTCGCTGCTCCCCTGAGAGTTGAATAGAAGCCTCGGCAGAGCAGGTCATCGTCAGCTCCTTGGAAGGACATGTCCCCCTCGTAGTCCATTACGTGGTGCCCCGGGTCCCCTATCCCGTCGTACTTCCCCAACGCCGGGATCCTGAATCGAGAGGGGACCCGTGCGTCGGTTATTCTCCGTGATAGGGGGCACCGATCTCCGTGGATGCCTCCGGGGATTCGATAGTCGCCTGTCTCTGGCTCGTTCGGTGGTGGAGGGTGCACAGGCGTCGGCGGGGCTGGCTCCGCGGCCCTCGCCACGCTGGGGTCGGGCTGACCCGGCGCTCCCGGCTCCTCCGACGGGAGCTCCTGCTCCGCCGTGATCGGTCTCTCGAGTGGTGTCGTTCGCTTCTCCTGCGGCGGGACGACCGTGACCGACGAGATGATGCAGTCGTCGACTTGCCCTCCGTCCCTTCGGTTTCTCTTCGGCTCCTTTCACGATAAGGGGAGGAGGCGCGTGATCTCGCCTGACGGGAGTCAGACAGCGTGAACCGACGATCCGCGTTCGGCTTTTTGGTCCCGTGGTCGTCGACCACGGCGGACCGCAAGAGCGGGGGACCCCCCGCCCATCGATGGCCATCGCCCAACGTGCCTCCGTTGGATGGTGCAGGGCCGATGAGCTACTGTACCGTCGCGACCAACGTCTGGAGGCTCGCGTTGGTCTCCTGAGCCAGGGCACGGAGCTGTCCCTGTGTGGCCAGTCCTGAGCCGCGGGTTTCTTCGGTTGAGGGGTCGGGGTGATCGCCGACGGGTGTGTCTTCGAGGTTGCCGTTGGATGCGCCGTTCACCTCCTCTGGGATGTGGGGCATGCGCTTCCTTCCATTGCTGGCTCGTGCCATTGTTGGTGTGGTTTGCTTCTTCGTGGGACGGTTTTCGGTTCCCACAGACGGCGCCAGATGTTTCAGAGTGTTTTCTCACTACAAAGCGTTGACCGTGGAGAACCCGGTCAACGTGGTCAAGGGGCCCGCTTGGGTCCCTCGGGGGCTTCGAGTCGGTGCAGATGGGGCGATGGGAAGCCTCGGCCCTGGTCGAGACGCTCGGCCTCGGACTGACGAGCACGGCCTCAGAGGTAGGACGACGAGGGGTAGCCTCGGTCGTCCAGCTAGATGCGTGTTCGGCGAAGGGCGAGGGGAAGCCTCGGCCCGGGTCGAGACGCTCGGCCTCGGTAGGTTGCGCTCGGCCTTGGCAGTCGGACGGTGAGGGGAAGCCTCACTCGTGCAGCTGGGTGTGTGGTCGGCGAGGGGCGAGGGGAAGCCTCGGCCCGATGATCAGCTGGCCACCTGCGTAGACGAGAACGCTCGTCAGGGGGCCGGACCTTGGTTCCGGCCAAATCCCCTCCGATGCCTAAGTCAGACAGAGATCTGAAAGAGGAGGCCCGGCGGAGACGGTTCGACTCTTGAGGAGATCGGAACGGCGTCTCACGGTGCGAGCGGGGGAGGAAGGAAATGAAATGGGGGAACTAGGTCGTTGATGGAGTACCTTAGGTTCTAGATACCTGAGATGCAGTCCCCTGTCATGTCGTCCTCCTAGCCCCTTTATAGACCTCCACCGTGATTGCCCCCGACCCACGTCGCTCGTCCGCCCCCAATCGCGCCCCCTCAATCCGCCCCCTGCCGCCGCTCCCTGTGCCACGCCAGCCTCCCCCCATAACTGCCATTAAGTGGTAGTGGGATCGAGGGAGCGGTTATCGCAGGAGTGGGTGAGTGACCCGTAAGTTACCGGGGCCGGGTCGGATCTACATTCGGGGGAGTCCCCGATAGGGCCTTATCGAGTGGGCCTGAGTGCTCAGATGGGCTCTTGACTGGAGGTCGGGTTTTTGGGCTCGTGTCTTTCGGGCCTCGGCCAAATAGGCGTAACAATGATAAACAAACATAATAAATTGTGACTAATCCACATGCTTTGTATTTAAAGAAAGCATTGTCAATATAGATAAAGTCATATCAAATGAAGACGATAACTCGGATCATTGATGCAAGGACATCAATCAATGAAGCAAGGAAATTAAGGAGTGAATGCAAGAAAATCAAAGTGTTGGACTTAACAAGCTTAATGGGAGTCTTCAAGGAATTCAATAGGAAGTGAAGAGGATAAATATGTATATCTTTCTTTCTTAAATTCTTAGTTGAATCAGCATGTTAAGTCGTGAATGGACTCAATAAAAATATCACTCATAACACTCACAACACTTTAGATCATATATCATTGAGTGTCATAGGGTTAGAACTTACATAAAATCAAAGTAGAGTTTTTCAGCCTACCCAGGTGCCTAGTAATTGATCTCCAGACACATGGTGCTCATGCATATTCAGTTCTCCAAAACCCTCTCCTGTACAGACGCCTGAAGTTCTCATTCCAGATGTCTGCATAATGTGGTAGGCGCCTGGATGAAGAACTCCAGACGTCTGATTAATTCTACCCAAACTTCTAGTATCTCGGCCTTTGCTGACTAACAGAAATCATACATCTGATGTTATGTTTCCAGAGGGCTTGACGTTATATCAGACGCCTGGATGATATACATCCGACGTATGGTTAATTACAAGCAAAATTTCCAGTATCTTAAAATCTGCAGTCAAGTCTTGATTAAGGCATCTGAAGATGTGTTTCCAGATGTTTATATAGTTGACCAGCCGTCTAAATGATGGACATCAGACGTCTGGGTATTTGAACCTATATATTCCAAAGTAACTCAGTCCCTCACTGTCTGTATAAACAGACGTCTGATGCCTTTGAGCCAGACGTCTGGGAAGTCTTCATCATACGTCTGCCAAGTGTCTGTTAGACTGCATTTATGACCCAGTCAGAACAGTACAACAGCCGCCTGGTCGTTTTACTTCAGGCGATTGGTGACTAGGATTTCTACTCGTTAATAGCCGTTTTTTAGCATTTAATGCTTGGGATTGTTAACAGATTTTGGACAGAATTCGATGAGCTATTTAAAGGGATTTTATGTCTTGACTTGAGAAGTTGGAAAAACTATTAAGACTTCATTCAATACACTCCCAAGTGATTTCAAGTCATTAATTCTTCGCTAAAGCATTCAAGAGCATTCAAAGCCATTCAAAGCCATTCAAACTCAACCTCTAAGTTTCAACTTGTCTCCAAAGCTTTTAAAGATCAAGCTTCTAGCATTCATTGCTAATCATCTTGAGACAAGTTGTAAGTGCACATACTCTCATCATTTAGAGCACATCACACACACCTTCTTGCCTCATTCTAAAGAGTATTATTCAAGGTATAGGTTGTGTAAATTGTTTCATATTTCGGTTCGATTTTTCTCTTGATACTTGAGAAGTTCCTCTCGGGTTATAAGAGTAGTCCATTCCTGGGTTGTGGGCAGTGGAAGACAGTCTATTGGTTTTTCACTTGTCAGGTTTTGGCAAGTGTGTATTAGTGGATCACTAATCACTAGCAGTTTTGTTAGTGGGTTGCTGCCGTATGATTCAAAGGAGTCGAAAAGACTCAGAGTCGGGGAGACTCGGCGAATCCGAACCATGGTAAATCCTTTGTTTGCTTTTGCTTTTCTGTGTTTATTTCTCTCTCTTTCTATTCCGCACTAAGGTTGCATAAGGGATCTTTAATTTGGTTTAATTTTCTCATTATTGTCACAAAGCACTATTCACCCCTTAGTGTTTTCTCCCTATAGTTTCAGATCCTACCGTAAGTGCTCATACTCTCATCAATTAGAGCACACCACACACACCCTCTTACCTCATTCTAAAAAGTATTATTCAAGGCATAGACTGTTTCATATTTTGTTTCTATTTCTCTCTTTGATATTTGATAAGTTCCTCTCGGGTTGTGAGAGTAGTCCATTCCCGGGTTGTGGGAAGTGGAAGAAAGTGTATTGGTTTTTCACTTATCAGGTTTTGGTAAGTGGGTATTAGTGGATCACTAATCACTAGCGGGTCTGCTAGTGGGTTGCTGGAGTATGATTCAAAGGAGTCGAGGAGACTCGGTGAATCCAAACCATGATAAATCCGTTGTTTGCGTTTGCTTTTCTGTGTTTGTTCTTATCTCTTTCTATTCTGCACTAAGGTTGCATAAGAGATCTTTAATTTGGTGTAATTTCCTTATTATTGTTAAAATCACTATTCATCCCCTTAGTGTTTTCTCCATATAGTTTCAGATCCTACAATATCTACTACCATTAAGAGAGGAAACTCTTGAGGGACCAAGTAGATCCATATGAAGGAGTTCTAATGGTCTTCCAAAGTTAAATGCTCCTTTACTCTTAAAGTTACTTTTATGAAATTTGCCATATTGGCATGATTCACAAATCTTTTCAAGTTTAAAATGCATTTTGGGTAAACCATGTACCAAATCTTTCCTAGATATCTTATTCATGTTCTTACTATTTACATGACCGAATCTTCTATGTCATAGAAGTGGGTCATTTGATGATGCAACTAAACATACTTTTGAATCATGATCATGCAAACATAAAGTATAAATATTTTCTCTACACTTACCTTAAATCAATATGGTTTGCATGGGATCATCATAAACTAAACATGCATCAATATTAAAAAATACTATGTAGCCTCTATCACATAATTGACTAATGTTAATAAGATTATGCTTTAAACCATAAACTAAGCTAACATCTTCTATAAAAAGTTTAGATTTGTCACCAACATTGCCGATACCAAAAATGTTTTCCTTCTTGTTATCTCCAAATGTAACCGTTCCCACATTCTTCATTTGAAGTGAGTTTAGCAATCTGGGATTGCCAGTCATATGTTTGGAGCATCCACTATCCAATATACATGTTACCTTAAAAGTTTTCATAAGCATATTGGTATCTTCAACTTGTCTTTAAGTCTTGCACTAGATTTGAGCTCCCAATCTTTACATTGAGCTCCAAATCCCTTGAATCTTCTAATTCTTTAAGCTTTGCCTCCAATGCATCATTCTTAGTAAGCTTGACTAGGTTGGTTGACTAGTGTTGCAGGGTAGAATCCGCTTCAATGAATTTATATTGAGTGGGGAACCAATGGCACGATGGTTACAAGTTTATGGGGGTGATGACGAGGCTAACTCCAATCGGAAGGCGATTAGAGTAAGTGGATCTCGAGGTCGCCCGTCAAGAGGACACCTGCGGTTGGATTGAAGGAAGCTCGATCGTTGGTAAAGAAGGTCGCGGGTTGCTCATCCGGTGGCTGCATGGGCGAACTTCCTACAAACGGAGCAACCTGTCAGCAAGGTCGAGCCGGCTTTCAACCCGCAGCCCCTCCGATGCTTAAGTCAGTGGATGACTGAAGAAGAGATGTCGGACACAAAGAGCGATCTAAGAGACAGATCGGCGCTTCCATGGCAGACTATTGTGAGGATGAGAATGTAAAGGATACGTTGAGAGTTTCTTACAGATATGCAAAAACCCAACCCCTCTCTCGTTGGAGGAGAGGGGGTATTAAAAGGCTGCTGGAGTCGGTTGCCTTCGCTGAGCTGGCAGTGTCAGGATGTCAGAGAGCCGACCGTTGGCATCAAGGCCGAACGTGTCAGGCGGTCAAAGCCGTAACTGTCAGGTGGTGCTTTCAGCAGGTGGTCAGGCGGCGAAACGTCCCGGTGCGCTTTTGTCAGGCTTGTCTGTAGTGGAACTGCTAGTGGCGTGTCGTCTTCTCCTTGGGCGACCTGGTAGGTGAGCAACATCTGGGAGAGCTTCATGTAGGGAGGGCTTCTCTGGGCACAAACCACTCTGAGGCGAGTTGTCGTGGAGGTCTCTCCTGATGCTGATGCCGGGCTTGTCGTCCCGCTAGGTGAGCTTCCTTAGACCTTAGCGAGCTTCAGCGAACTGGGCTTCCTTAGGGAGATTTGGCGGGCCAAGACTTGGGCCTTGAACAAGTGGGCCTAGATCATATGGGTCGACCTCGAGGTCGTAACAATTGCCTCCGTCATTTGAGTTTAACACGGATAGATCGGATCGGCTCGAATGGTGCACTTTACTCTAATGAATGGCAGTTGTTGCATTTAATACGAGTCAACTGCTGAATCTCCTCAGGCATTATGACGATTTGGTAGCAGGGGGGAATCGAAGTGTTTGCACCACTCGGGACTCGATACGTGTCGTGTATGGCCCTGTGGGAAAACTGAGGCGACGCCTCCGCTTCTGATCTTGCCATGTGGCACACCTTCGACGGTCGATATCGACCAACGCCTGTTATAAAACAAGGATGGGGGAATGGTTGAAAACTTTTTCATTCGAATTCGAAAACATTTCTCTTCTTCTCTTCTTTGCTCTCGAGAGTTCTCACCGTCAGTCATCTTCTTCATCGGTGCTCCGATGATCTCTTCCCTTTCTAGGTAATTTCTCGCCCTGTCAATGGCTTCCGCTTCTTCATCTGTCAATCTGACCTCTGAGGTGAGTTCTGGAGATTCTGGGGGGAGAGAGCGAGGGGTCGGATCGAGCTCTGGTAGAGTTAGGGATACGGTTCCGTCAGGGATCATGACTATCCAGTGTAGAGCAAACACCATCAATCTCTCCGAGATTCGCTCCCGCTTCATTTGACCACCTTATACAGTTCGCCTGCCGAACCCCATGAGAGGATTTGCTCACCGAGGGACAACAAGATTGGAGTCTATAGCAGGACCCTCGAACTTGGCCTGCGGTTCCCCCTCAACCCCCACCTTCTACATTTGCTGAACTTCCTCGAGCTTCCTCTATCCCAACCAACGTCGGACTCCATCAGGTCGATTGTTAGCTTCGTCACCCTCTGTATTATCAGCGGGATAAGTCCGAGCGTGTCACTCTTCCAGCACTACTTTGGGGTGAGGAAGATGAGGGCAAGGATAAGCGTGCCAAGAGGGCGAGGGAGACGCCAGTGGCTAGCGTCTCCACCCCTGCTGTCAGCAAGGCATCGCCGGGTGTCTCTGTCGATCGAGGTACTAGTAAGAGAGAGATGATGCCCCAGAGCTCGGCTGCTGAGGGTTCGCCCGCAGCACTGGCTGGTCGAGTTCCGATAGAGCGTTGGCTATACGGATGTTCTCCGTGGGAGCAGGGGGCACCTGGACATTCGAGCTGCGAGCCGATGCTCGCCCGCTTCAAGGAGACGAAGGCTGAAGTCCATGCCATCCCCAAGGAGGATCTCTTCAAGACGAGCTACCCAGTAGGGAACATGGAGTCCGTGTTCGACGAAGTCGGTGTCGCAGCTCGCCTGGTGGAGAACAACCTACTGCCGAGGGATTGGACATCCCTCTCCGAAGTTGGTCCAGAGCACCTCTACGACACGGTGATTTGGCACAGCATGCACATATGCCATTATCCCTTCTTCATACCGCCGATCTTCTTTTTCCCATGGGCACTTATGTTCTCTGTTTCTCCTAAAGTGGTCGCAGCGATGGTGTCTTTGCATCGTCACACCGCCATGACTTTGATCAAGGCGAATCATGAGAAGGAGAGGGCTGATCTGGAGGCAGCCAATGGCAAGCTGCAGGCATTGGAGGCCCAATTCAGATAGGCCATCGAGAGGCTGTGAGGCAGGGAGCAACAGCTGGAGCAGTTCCAGGAATATTATGCGGTCCAGAAGACGGAGACCGAGAAGTGGGAGCAGCTGCTCTGGGTGGAGGAGAATCGGAGGGTCGCCGCTCTAAACGAGCACTCTGCAGAGATGGAAGCCAAGGGGAGGGAGATTTTCGCACTGAAGCGGGAAGTGGCAGCGCTGAGGGAGCTCGAGCGGGAGGTGGCGGCCCTGAGGAAGATCAATCTTGAGGCCGAGAGGGCAGGGGCCATCCGTAGATATCAGGAGGAAGAGTACATCCCTATGATGAGGTCGATGAGGGCAGATGGCGTGGAGGAAGGGATGCAGGCGGGCTTCAGGAGGGTGGAAGCTCGGCTGTCGAAGCTGTACCCTTCCTTGGAGATAGACTTCTCCAAGCTGGCGGTGGTCTCCGATGATGAGGAGGAAGAGGCAGGTGCTCTAGAGGGAGGCGACGCAGGTTAATCTTGGGAGTTGTGGTATATATATATGCCCTGCTTATAGAGAGTTTTGATGTAAATGTACTAATCTTGATTTTAATAAAACAATACCTCAGGCGGTTTGCCTTGTTTGTCTATTGTGTTTGTGTTGTTCGCCGCTCTTTGCCTTGGTGCATATGCCCCCAACCTTCTGCTTGGAAGTGGTCAAGGCCCAGGAGAAGCGAAATGTTGTGTAGTTGGCACCTTTCGAGGGAGAAGCTCATAAGCTTGTCCCGAAGTTTGAGAAGTCAATCAAGGGCAGAACTCATAAGTTTGCCCCGGAGTTGAGGGATGTGGAGGGTGCGAGCCATCGCTCGTTTATTGACCCACCCAGTGACACTATCGAGGGCAAAGCCGTCAAGCTTGCTCCGGAGTTGAGGGATGGGAGGGTGCAAGCCGTGGCTCGTTACTTAACCCACCGGTGATCCTTTTGAGGGCGAAGCTCTTCAGCATGCCCCGGAGTTGATGGATGGAGAGGGTTCGAACCGTAGCTCGGTCCTTAACCCACCCGGAGCCTATCGGAGGCGAAGCTCGTAAGCTTACCCTGGAATTGAGGGATCGAGTGGGTGCAAGTTGTCGCTCGTTCCTTGCCCACCCGACGACACTATCAAGGGTGAAGCCGTCAAGCTAGCCCCAGAGTTGAATGAGGAGAGGGTGCAAGCCGTGGCTCGTTCCTTAACCCACCGGCAATCCTTACGAGACGAAGCTCGTTAGCCTGCCCCAGAGTTGAGGGATGGGGAGGGTGAGAGCCGTAGCTCGGTCCTTAACCCACCTGGAGCCTATCGGGGCTGAAGTTCGTAAGCCTGCCCCGGAGTTGAGGGAGGGGAGGGTGCGAGCCGTCGCCCGTTCCTTGTCCCACCCGACGACCCTATCGAGGGCAAAGCCTTCAAGCTTGCCCGGAGTTGATGGAGGGGAGGATACGAGCTGTAGCTCATTCCTTAACCCCCCGGGGCGATCCTATCGGAGGCAAAGCTCATCAGCCTTCCGCGGAGTTGAGGGAGTGGAGGGTGCGAGCCGTCACTCATTCCTTGTCCCACCTGACGGCCCTATTGAGGGCGAAGCCGTCAAGCTTGCCCCGGAGTT
The DNA here is from genome assembly GCA_030789695.1 of Scilla litardierei. NCBI lineage: Eukaryota > Viridiplantae > Streptophyta > Magnoliopsida > Asparagales > Asparagaceae > Scilla > Scilla litardierei. Next base: position 15,540 of record JAULAV010005519.1, read on the forward strand.
GATGGATGGGAGGGTGCGAGCTGTAGCTCGTTCCTTAACCCCCCCCCCCCCCCCCCGGGTGATCCTATCGAGGGCGAAGCTCGTCAACCTGCCCCGGAGTTGAGGAAGGGGAGGGTGCGAGCCGTCGCCCGTTCCTTGTCCCACCCAGCAACCCTATCGAGGGCGAAGCTGTCAAGCTTGCCCCGAAGTTGATGGAGGAGAGGGTGCGAGCCGTAGCTCGTTTCTTAACCCCCCCCGGGTGATCCTATCGGGGGCGAAGCTCGTCAACCTGCCCCAGAGCTTGAGATTATTTTAGGAGAGCTGAAATTTCCAAAGGAAGATGGCGATACTTGAGAAAATGCGTAGAAAACGATAGTTAAATTTACAAAACTATAAATAACATAGGAAGAGATGCTCATTGTTCCATTGGCGGGCTAGCTTGCTGCCTCCCCTGGTTGATCGCTGTCTTCCTATGGGTGGAGGCTGAGTTCGATGAGCTGGGTTTGCTCGGGGGCCTTGTGTTTGGTGGAGCCGACGTAGCAACTCCGAGACAATCTCTGGCTCCCTCGGACTTGTCTGACCCCTTGCGGAGTCTGGAACTTGACCATCTGGTGTAGGAGTGAGTGGAGAGCTTTAACGACGGTCATGTATGGCCGCCCGATGATCCCATTGTACACCGAGGCGATGTCGACGACGACAAACTGCATCATCCGAGTGACAATCTTTGGCTCTTCCCCCAGAGACATCGACAGGGTGATGACGCTGGCGATGGGAGCCGAGTGGCCGGTGAAGTCGACAATCGGTCCTATGCACGGCCTCAGGTCGGCCTGCCTCAGCCCCATCTTCTCGATCGTCGACATAAAAAGAATGTCGCACGAACTCCCGATATCGATCAGAAGATGGCTAACTATGGCCGTCCCAATCTGGGCTTCGATGACAATGGAGTCATCATGTGGCAGTTCGATCCCCTCCAGGTCGTCGTCTGAGAATGAGATAGGGGGCAGTGCTACTCTCCTCCTCTTTGCCTCTTCGCCTATACCCGTATCATCACTTGTCGAGCATACGCCTTCTTGGCTGACAAAGATACGCCCCCCGAGGATGGACCCCCGCATATCATGTCGATGCGCATGACCGTCCTAGGCTGGCGAGGGGTGTTTTGCTCGGTGTTCTGGGGCTGGTCCAGCCGCTGCGCTCCCTGGGGCGCTCTCCCTTCGCATGCAAATCTCCTTCCCTTGATGAAGCCTTGGAGGTGGCCCTCCTAGATCAGCCGCTCGATGTCCCTCTTCAATGTAAAACTCTCGTCGGTATCATGGCCGTGGTCCTAATGATACCGATAGTATTTCTGGTGATCCCTCATGGTGGGGCATGTCATCCTCTCCTTCGGCGGGTCTCGGAGGAGCCCGACTCTCGTTGCAGCGGCCAACACTTCATCGACGGGGGCGTTGAGCTACGTGTACTGGGTCTTCGGCCGCCCTTCGGGCCTGATCATCATCGACGGGTGTTCCCTGTGCGTGGCGAAACCTCGCGCTGGTCCCGGGCGGTCTTGAGGTCGGTAGCCGCCTTGATCACACCTCTGGTTACCGAGCTGGTCATGGCCTCGAGGGCGGTCATCTTGCCTCGAGCGACCATCAGGCCGCCAATTGTTGTGGGAACCCCCAGCTGGGGCAGCCAGTTTCTTCACTCCAAGAGCGTCCTCGCTCAGCATGAACCTCTCCGCTCGGGTGAAGAGTGCATCCAGATCGGTGGGCATGTCTTAGAGGAGCGACTTATGCAGGCTTCGATTGGTTAGCCCCTTCTTGAAGGCCGCCATAGCGAGCTCGTCTCCGCAGCTCTCCATGCTAAGCCTTTCCTCCTGGAAATGATGCAGGAACTTCCTGATCGGTTCCCCATCTTTCTGGACTATCGATAACAGATAGTCTGTTGGCTTCTTCCTCCTACGTCCTGTCCTGAACTGCTGGCAGAACTTGTGAGATAGATCATCAAAGAACTCGACGGAGCGGGTGGGTAGGCCGTTGTACCACTCTAGTGACGACTTCTTCAGAGTCATCTGGAAGCCTCGACATAAGAGTGGATCGTCTGCGCCTTGAATTTCCATGGCCCCTATGTACTGATGTACATGCTCGAGGGGATCACATGTGCCATCATATAGTTCGAGCTGAGGAAGATTGAACCTACGGGGGATCGGGGCCATGGTCACACGTCTGGCCAAAGGATTGGAGGGTGGGGGTGTCATGCGGGCGCTTCTTGTGGGTGGACAGGTGATCTCCGTAGGTCGCCATGCCCACCTCGGCCCCCATGCAGATCATCGAAGTAACTCGGTGAGCCGCCTCGGTGCCCGACAGCATCCCTCCCCTGCCTCGGGGGAGTCCTGCTTCGATCGTGACCTGGTCGCTGACGGTCGTCACGCCTAGGAACTGAGCGGGCCATCTGGTGGGCGCTCCCCCTAAGCGACGAGATATCAACCGACAGAGGGCTACGGGCGTGCCCTCGATTCAAGGGTGACACCTCTGGGATCCTGCAGCTCTCCTCCCGGAGCCTTTCTCTTGCGACGATGATGAATCGCAGCTGTCGACGCGCGATTTCTTCATCGACTCGGATATGCTGGGCAGTATCCTCCCCTTCGTCGTCAAGCTGCCTCGGCTGGACAGCAGCTTCTTCCTCGAGTTGCCCCTGATAAGCGGCCTCTATCTCTGCATCGAGGAGTCTTTGCTGGGCCGCTATCTCTTCATTGAGCCCCATCCGCCGGACGGCTGCTTCTGCTTCGATCTGAGGGTGATGGCTGCACTTCATGTTCAGGGGTACAGGGGGGACGGTGGACGTTTTGGCCCCACCCGTGCTCCAGTCATTCATCATCCTCGTGAAGGCTTCAAAGCCTTGGTGAACAGCACGGGCCGAGTCGTGAATAGGCTCCACCGTTCCATCAGGGGGAACGTTCAACACGGGAGCCCCTCCAAGAGGACTGGCTCCTCCTCCATGGGTTGTTTGCCCCGGTCAGGGCTGGGGTTGACAGGTGTGGGGTTTGACATGAGCGTGACCCTAAGTTTCCACAGACTGTGCCAATTGTTGCGGGGGTAGAATCCTCTACAATGAATTTATATTGAGTGGGGAACCAAGGGCACGATGGTTACAAGTTTATGGGGTGATGGAGAGGCTAACTCCAATCGGAAGGCGATTAGAGTATGTGGATCTCGAGGTCGCCCGTCAAGAGGAGCTGGCCGCCTGTGGTTGGATTGAAGGAAGCTCGATCGTTGGTGAAGAAGGTCGCGGGTTGCTCATCCGGTGGCTGCAAGGGCGAACTTCCTACAAGAGGAGCAACCTGTCAGAAAGGCCGAGCCGGCTTTCAATCCGCAGCCCCTCCGATGCTTAAGTCAGTGAATGACTGAAGAAGAGATGTCGAACACGAAGAGCGATCTAAGAGGCAGATCGGCGCTTCCATGGCAGACTATTGTGAGGATGAGAATGTAAAGGATATGTTGAGAGTTTCTTACAGATATGCAAAAACCCAACCCCTCTCTCGTTGGAGGAGATGGTGTATTAATAGGTTGCTGGAGTCGGTTGCCTTTGTTGAGCTGGCAGTGGCAGGATGTCAGGGAGCCGACCGTTGGCATCAAGGCCGAACGTGTCAGGCATGCCTTTGTCAGGCGGTCAAAGCCGTAAATGTCAGGTGGTGCTTTCAGCAGGTGGTCAGGCGGCGAAACGTCCCAGTGCGCTTTTGTCAGGCTTGTCTGTAGTGGAACTGCTGGTGGCATGTCGTCTTCCTCCTTGGGCGACCTGGTAGGTGAGCGACGTCTTGGCGAGCTTCCTGTGGGGCGTGCTTCTTTGGGCACGAACCACTTTGAGCCGAGCTGTTGTGGAGGTCTCTCCTGATGCTGATGACGGGCTTGTCGTTCCGCTAGGTGAGCTTCCTTAGACCTCAGCGAGCTTCAGTGAACTGGGCTTTCTTAGGGAGATTTGGCGGGTCAAGACTCGGGCCTTGAACAAGTGGGCCTAGATCATAGGGGCCGACCTCGAGGTCGTAACAACTAGGTTGGTTGACTATGTTAACTTGATTACCTACACTCACAAATCAACTAATAAAATCAACATTAGCAACCTAAATTGTTTGCTTATCATCAAAACTAAACTTGGGGTGATGCAATAACCAACACATATGACTTAATCGAAGGGTGCGCTCAATCACTGTCAAAGTAAGAACCGGGCTTTTAAAGTTTATTGCAGGTGATAGACTTATCATGATAAACGAAGGAGAAAACTAAATGTATATGTGATATACATTGGTCTAATAATCATAAGGAGTTGTGATCAGTTTGAGTACAAGAGTAATTCATCACAAAGAGTTACAATGTAGGCGTGGAGTGTTTGTAAAATGTTGCAAACTCGTAGTCCCAAAAAATGACCAAATAAACAATCTTCCGTACCTAACCAAAAGCCAAGAAGCTGCTGCTGATGTATATCATGGTCATCGTCGGTAATGCCTACACATCGCCAGCTATTGCATGGCATAACAAGCTATGGTATGTCACCACTAACGGGATGGCACCATCTGTGATGTCCAGTCAGAGCCATTGGGTGCCCAACCTAGCTAGTCGCCAACTACCAGCCATGCCATGTCAGCAGCTTGGCCAACCGGCTAGCCTTCAATGGCCGGCCACGCCTACCAGCATCCTGCCAGTCACAGATGGCCATGTCGGCCAGCAAGCCAACTGCCAAGGCCGAGCCTCCGGCATAGGGTCTGGTTCAGTGGTTAAAAGATTTGGGCCACGTCCTGTGTGGTTATGCTTGTAAGTGTTGGATCATGACTCAAACATGACTCCTTATTAGTCATATTTATTTATCTGGAAACTTTGTTTTAGTCGCACATCCACTGTGATAAATTAAGGCAAGATGTGCTATCACCGTAAGTAGACCTTTTCTTTTCCTCTTAAATCATCCATCAATCTTTAAACCAATTGACTAAACTAAACGCTTTGACTATATAATATAAAGTTCAGTTCTCCACCAATGAAAATAAAATTTTTTTCTTCTCTTTCCCTCCCGCGCTAGCAACGCGTGGGACCGAATTCGAAATTTGTCGGTTGAAATTTCAGATCACGCAAAATCTTATCTCTATTCATAGAGATCCAAAATTTCAACATCTCCAACTAGTACAAAGAGGCTAAGCTGCATTAAGCATAAAGAAAGTCCACAAAGCAGGCAACGCAAAGGAAAATTGAACCAGCCGTGATTCTCAAGACTCGGCATCACAAGACTGAAAGCATGATAGATTATGGGGGGACTGGCAGCATTTCCAAGCACCAAAGTCACCAGCATGCATTTTATGTACAGAAAGGCCTATCCGATGATGAGCATAAGCATCGGTTAGCCAAATAGCATTCAGAGGCACGAGTGTTACATTGTAGATGTCGTACCTTACGTAAATGTTTGATTAAAGCTAGCCGCTGCCGCGGCAGGAATACATTTATCCAGGAGTTTATACACAAGCGCTTAGGTCTCCTAGAGAGACAAGTGGCTTAATCGTCTTTGGGTGTCGTGTGGATGGCGGTAACCGTGGAGACCATGGAGTCGACGCCGCAGACATTGCGACCCCTGCAGATCTTGTAGTAACCATCCTCTCCCCAGCTCTCGCCCCAGGAGTTCTTTATGATCCAGTAGGGCTTCTCCTTGAAGCGGATCGGAGCATATCCTGCGGAGCCATAACCCACCAGGAGCACACCGTGATCCAGATGTTTACCGCAGATGTAGGGGCATGACACACCCCCGATGTATGTCTGCATGAAGACAGCATTGATAGCAACTGCGCACAAGGTAACACCATAGATCATCAACCATTCAATCACCATATGAAACATTAAAGGACTAACTAATCATGAAAAAGGAAAAGAAAAGAAAAATAAAGCTCGTATGATGGCCAACAGACTGAGCTAATTTGGTCATCTTCAACCCCGTGGCCAACAGACTGAGCTCCCTACTATTTCAGCTAAATCTAAGAAAGGATACTTGTAATCTAAACCCAAAATGATTTACGACTTACAGTAGCCATTTTCTTTAATAAGCAAGATAGTCAGGTATGTGCGAATTTTATGATGAACACTTACTGGCAAGAGGTCCGTGCTTCACAAGATTCGCAGCAATCTGATCTTCATCAGTAGAGACAACACTAAAGTTATGTACTGATGCAGCAATCTTAGATTTGTCAAACTTGCAGGTGCCACGGTCTGTCCCAGTATATGGATAATCTTTCTCGCTCTCAAGACCACCCGCTTTCTGTAAATACTCAAAAGCTGTTGTCATCAAGCCACCATTGCATCCTTGGTCGCATGCATCAGCTTCTGATGGATCACACTGTAAAAAAATTAACGGATTAGCACAGAATGGAGTTCATGTGTCCATTTACTTTTAGACACTAACTAGTGTCCACATCCAAATGTCGAGTTCAGGAACATGTATGTTAGAGATACTGATATATTGATCAGTCAACAGCAAGCTTCAAGAGACAAAGAAAACAATTATCTCGGACCTAATAAAGCAAGATGTCCTCTTTTTAATGAGGTGAATCACATGCTCCTAGTAAGCAAAAAACAGAATATCCAGGTTTTAATTATAATTAAATATGCACTCATGGAAATTAACAGCAGCCGCTCGGAGCAAAGTTCAATGAAATATCAACATCTCAATATACATGCAATTAACGTACACTACTGTAAATCTTTCAAAGGCTGCTGAAATACTTAAGAGTATGCCTTGACCCTACAAAAATATTCCAGAATAAATAATCTGCACATACTTGATCATGTTTGCCTTTTTCACATGTCTCTGGTTACCTTCGATCAGCAAATGAAAAACAAGCAACTCGAAAATCAGTGTCAAATTCAACAAATTTTTACATCAAACTGATGGAACACATAGTGCTGATATATCCTTTAACTGCCAAAACCCCCCAATCTAACTCATTCTATCACCCACATCCGTTCTTCAGAACTCATAATAACAAAAAATTGAAGATTTTTGATACAACACAAAGATTGATTTTTAGCCAGTAAAAGAATGAAGACATACACAAGGAGCGCAATGAACATCCAATTCAACCAAATTTTCATGAGGTAAAATAAATCTTTTAAGCCTACGTTGGAATATTTTTTTAGCATGGCTCTTGAACATGAGTGCCAATAAATCTTATCACCAATTAAGGTGGTGGTGGTCATATTCTTTCATTTTCTTGTTCATAAATGTTTCAAATCATATATATCTATTATACATTTGACAGTGTTTTTTGAATTCCAGGGCTGACTAGGACAAGATAAAGAGTGGCTGAGATTTGATCTTGATAAATCAGTGGTTGAGATTGTATTTTGTAAAAATTTTAGTGGAAAAACTTAAATTTTGGTGGAAAAAGTGTTTTGGGAACCAAAACTTTGAAGTATTTTGGGAAAGGAGGAAGTGCCTTGGGAACCTAAACTTTGAAATTAGAAGTGCATTGGGAAAAATTGTTGAGATTAAATTTGGAGGGGAAATTGCCTTGGGAACATAAATTTTGAAATTAGAAGGGCATTGGAAAAGATTGTGGAGATTAAATTTGGAGGGAAAATTGCCTTGAGAACGTAAATTTTGAAATTAAAAGTGCATTGAGAAATATTATGGAGAAGCATGAGATTTGTTGTTCCGCGCAAAATAATTTAGTAAAACAACAAATTACCGTAAAAATACCATGAGGTTTATTCGGCGCCCGCGCCGAAGGCGACCGCTAAATTTTTTTACGATAATTTATTCTGTGCCAAAAGCGCGGGTACCAAATTTGTTGTTTGACGTCGAATTTGTTGTTACGTGTCGAATGCACCTGCACCGAATTTGTTGTTCCGCGCCGAAGATGCCTGCGTCGAAGGTGCCCGTGCCGCTAAATATTTTTATGCTAATTTATTGTTCTGTTAAATTTTGGCTGTGAAATGTTTTTTTCGGAGAACAAAGATTTCGAGGGGGAAATCTAAAATGAACCGTGCCCGAGGGCACGGGTTATGACTAGTGCACAAACTATTTGAATCGGTACAATGCTGAAAACCTGAAACACTCAAACAACTAAAAGGAAATCAAGGGATGTATTATCAAAAATAACAAAATCGGCCAGTGCTATACCGTATCATTCAAAGAATTTATTGTCATTGAATGCAACTATAATTAATTCGTGTAGGAAAACAGCACAGTTTTAATTAAAATAAAGAGGAGCTAGTAGATCGTTCTCGATGTCTAAAACAATGTGATCTTAAGTGGAAGAATTCAAAGGTAGCCGCAAATTTAACTCTATCTGTGAATCGGCTCATCTATCTGTGAATCGGCTCAAAATGTATATAGATTACACATTAAGTTAATACACCAATTCTCCATAAATTCAAAGAAAATCACAGAATTACTAGTTCATGAGTATTATTATTTGACACTGCATAACATCGAAAAGCAAATGACACATAAAGATAAGATAAAATTTCTTGTACAAGAATCAGCTAAAATTGTGTTTTAGCACGATGCCCGTAATATCCCATAATTATCAACACTAAGTTGAACTTGTTTCGGGTATGTGTTTTAACAACTTAAAGAAGCTTAAAGAAGAGAAAAGCTAAATTATGTAGTGCAAATTAAAGGTTATGGGCAAAGATCATTTTTTGCTAGCAACCTCAAAAACAAGAAGAGAGCAGGCACAACAGAAATTAATTATTGAAAACAATTTTCTTAGGAAGGTGATTGTATTATTCATGCAAAACAATTAAGTTACATTCTCTAGTTCACAAAGGTTATTACAAACAGATTCTGTCTATTCAAAATCATTGTTCTAATCGTTCAATCCAAATCACTCTTAGGTACCTCCTCCTAAACAAAAGATTCAACACTTAGCAGACGGCAACAAAGATAATTTTTTCATAAAAATAAAAACAAAACGACTAAACTAAATCAATTTTGCTAGTAAAAGGAGAGTATATGCAAAACAATAAGATAATAATTTCTTATTTCCCCAAAGTAAGACGAGATTTGCTAATTAAAACCCATTGTTTTAATTAGTTAGTAGCCAGCTATTGTAATTTTTAAGAACAAAAACAAAGACACTGAATCAATTTGCTAGCGGAGATAGTACAAACAAACCTCATGGTCGCAATCGACCATCTGTTGCTCGCTAAGGCTGACCAGCTTCCCCGTCGCCAGAAAGTTTGCCCCTTCCAGCGCCCCCGATGTGCTAAACGACCAGCACGATCCACAGGAACCCTAAAATCACAAACAAACAAAAATCGTATTTTTTTCAAAAACAAAACAAAAAAAGACAAAAAAACAAAAAGTCAAACTAAATCCCCACCTGATTCTTGACGCCGGTAACCGCGCCACGATCCCTCCAGTCGAAATCCTCCGGCAAGTCGTTGGTGGGGAGGACGGGGGCTTCTTGGGCCCCCTTGAGGTCGGTATTCGTCTTCCTCAGCCCCAAGTAGTTCTTCCTGAACTCTTTCGGCGTCAGATCGGAGAACTGGGTGATGCCGTGGACGGCGGTGGGGTCCAGCTTCTGGTGCCTCCTCGCCCTCCTCAGGTTCGCCTTGAAGACCCCCAGCCTGTACGAGTGCTCCTCGGGAGTCGCGTACGACTTGCCAAACTTCTCGACGAAGCTCGTGAAGTGGCGCTCGGCGTTGAGAAAGAGGTCGTCGTAGCGGTCGACCACCTGACGGATCAACAGCTCCTCTGTGCCGCCGTCAGCTAACGGCGAGGCTGAGATCAGAGAGGCAGACAGAAGAAGGAAGACCCCGAGGAGGTGGGGGAGAAAGCGGTCCATGACGACGGCGTTAGGTTTTGGCCTGGGGAAGATTGCGGGGGATTTGATCCCAATTTATGGGCGTTCGGGGATGCGGCCTCGGAACACGTGGCGGAAAAGGCCCGCGGTGGGGTCGGAGTGTCAGTGAACGGGTGGAGTTGTGGGGGTCGTGGATCGCTGTTGGGGATGTAATTTTTGGCAATTGTAAGGAAAAAAATTATATTGTTTTTGTTTTTTGGATGGAAACTTGTACTCCACAGCAAAAGCAACCAGAGAGTTGGGGGAGAGAGATCCGCTGTTTTTGCTAGTATTGCTTTTGGGTTACGTGTTCGATTGTGAATGGATGAGATAAGGGGCAGTTGAGAGTGTGGGTCCCACTGTTTCGGATTTTTCTGGATTCCTATCGGGTTCGGATTTGGATCTTCGTCAGGAAATGAGAACCGTATCCAATTAGAAACGCAGTAGAAAATCTATTCTATAAAACACGCTTGTCCCAGTCAGCAGACTTTGTCCCAGTCACCTGGGCTTTGTCCCAGTCACAAGCTGACTGGGACAAAGTAGCCCGTTTTGCAAAAAACCCATCCATTTGCACCTCTTTTCAAAGTAACCCTCGCTTTGGCTGTTTTGCACTTTTGGCCCCCCAACAATACCCACACACCTACCCACCCTTTTCCGCTTTCTGCCCTTGGCTTCC
>JAULAV010005520.1:0-25007 GCA_030789695.1 Scilla litardierei
AGCCGTTGCGGAAAAGGCACATCGGGCTTGAACACTTTGAGGCTCCCTTCCTCGGTTTTCTTCTTCTCCTCTTCAGGGATTCCCTCCGGAGTCGTTTGCTTTGGCGACGAAGCACCGTCGCCATTCAATTTTTCAATTGGTCGTTCTACGACCAACGGCGCTTCCGGTTCCTTGGGGGGCACTCTTGTGGGAATTTGTGTCCCGCTTCTCAATACGATAGCGGACACATTCGCATTCTCATGCGTGAGTGCCAAAGTCTGATTTGCTCCCCTCGGGTTCACTTCAGGTTGTGGCGGCAATAGATTCTGCGGCCTCTGAAGGTTCGCCACTTGTAACCCCAACTGGTTTACCTGATCAGTGAGAACTCTCTGACCCATCTCCAGCTTCAAATTTATCTTCTCCTGGTTGGTGATGTATTGAGTCAAGAGGGACTCAACCGGAGAGATGGCCCTCTGTTGGCCATATTGCTGCTGCTGCTGAATGGGTTACTGATTCCTGGGAGCATATTGCTGATACTGTTGTGGAGGCTACTGCTGCTGAAACTGCTGCTGTTGAGGCCTAGTCGGCTGATATATTAGCTGTTGTTGTTGTTGAGGAGGTGGCTGTTGATACGGCGTCCGGTAGCTAAGGTTGGGGTGGTTTCGGTTATTTAGAGAGTAGGCCGGATTGGAGCTAGTCCGTGGTGGATACGGCGCATTTATCGTAGGATTGTAGAATAGTGCGCTTGCTTGGTCCAACGGTGGTGAGATGTCACCACCCTCGAAGTCTCCCATGACTTCGGATTCCACCGCCGTAATATGTTGTGTACCAGCGCCACCAGCTCCTACCAATTAGCGCAGAGATCTGGGTCGACAGCAATTTGAACTTGCTAGATAATTTGTCTATGTCCTCGACCCTGTGGATACCCCAAGATCTAGGTGTGGCTCTCTCGTCACACCACCGCTCATTGTTTGATGCCATATTTTCTAGAATGTTCTCGGCATCTTCCTTACTTCTGGACATGAAGGACCCCCAGCCGCACGTCCATTGAAGACTTCAAGTCATCCCTCAATCTGTTGTAGAACAGATTGATTATCTGCCACTTGGGAAGCTCGTGATGAGGGAATCTTCGCTACATCTCCTTAAATCTTGTCCAAGCTTCATGCATGGACTCGTGGCTGGCTTGGGAGAAGGAGGAGATCTCACTCCTTAGCTTCATGGTTTTCCCCGGAGGAAAGAATTTCGTCAGAAAAGCATTTGAAAGCTTCTCTCAAGTGTTGAACATATTCGGGTCCTTCCCCCTAAGCCACTGATTGGCCTTATCTCACAGAGAGAAGGGGAATATCTTCAGACGGATCACCTCAGTCGTGACACCATTTATCCGGAAGGTGTCACATTTCTCTAAGAAGGATTCCAAATGTTCAATGTGGCTCTCCATGGGTGCACCCGAGAATTGATCCTGCTGGATCCACGTCACCAAAGATGGCTTAAGCTCGAAGCTTTGCGCCGTAATAGCAGGAGGACGGATGGCGGAGGTGGACTCGATGGATGGCATCGAGTACTCCAGTAGGAACTTGTGAGGTGGGGTGTTCTCTCCCATGTCTTCGGGCTCTTCTCTTCTTTGCTTCTCTGCGGCTAAACGCCTTAGGGTGGCGTTTATCTCCGGATCAACGGGAATCAAGTCGTCGAGACTTCTTGAACTCCTGCACATGAAAAGCAACAAACACCTGTGAAGCAAAAAGTGGGAAAGAAACAGATAAATTATAAAACAAAAATAAGAAAATAAAAATGAAAAAGAAGAATGCGAAAATTATCGCGAGATAGAGATGAGAGCTAGACTCAAGGGTTCATGAGATCCTAAAATAACAAGCACATTGCCTCCCCGGCAACGGTGCCATAAAGCTTGACGTCCCCGCAATGTGCGTGTTAGATGTGTGCAATATATGATTGGGGACATGAGATTTAAATATTTATAACCGCAAGCGCATGGTGTTGTAGTGTGGCTTGGGGGGTCGAACTCAGGGAGGCGTGGTTGTGCTTGTGTCAGAAAGGACCGGATTCACCCCATGGGTGAGCTAGCCCGAATCGATAAATGGGTTGTCACGGAAAATAGAATGCGAGGGATAAACAATATAAAGGGAAACCTGGAACTTCGGTTTCCACCCTATCGTGCGATTCTCGCCAATACGGCCTGCGGGTCGGATAACGATCGAAATTAGGGTCTAATGGTGAGACGTTGCCTTTAAGAGTGATACCGACGTCCCATGGGCCCGATATTCCGGTCGGTGCCCAGGATGATACACCGGACTAACCGGGTTCGGTCAGTGGGCATTCCCATGTCCATTAACACTGACCGACTCCGGGAGCACTAAGCTCGCAACGATAACTCCCAACATCTCATCCTGCCGCTCCCGCGCACTAGGATTCGATGTCTATGCTAAGGGCGTGAGCTATGGCTAGGGAGTCAACCGCCAAGTTTATTCCCCCTTGGCCCAACGGTCAAAGGTTGTCTTTTTCCCACCGATGACAATGAAACACCTCGCTTAACCGATAGATTCCTAATCCCTATCCATCTCCTAGTCCTATGGACGCATCGGGGAGAACCCACGAAGGGGTTTCCACCAAAATCCCAGATTTGAGAACTACTCACACATATTTACTAAAAAGCAATCTAAATCGAAATCGACCGTTAAAAGCATGATCAGGCGATTGAAAAGTAGTAAGAGCAATGCAAATAACACTATATTAAAGTTTGGTAAAAATCGGACAACTTACAAACATCTAAAAAATTACAGTCGTCAGGAGAGAGAAAAAACAGCAAAATAACAACTCTCCTCGAATTCTGGAAACCTATGCTCTGTATTTATAGAAAACGACATCACCCGATCGGGTGACCTGCTGCGAACTTCGGTAGCAATCTTCAGCATTTCACCCGGTCAGGCGACACGGTCGGTTGATGGAAGATGCTCGTCATTTGGATCTTGATCGTCGTCGGGTGAACCGATCGGTTGATAAATCAACCGATCGGTTGGAATTGTTGCCCAAAAAGACAGAGACTTGCGATATTCTGGCACGGTCAGCCGGCCGTCGGGTGAGCTCCCCGGGTCATCTTCTTCGGGGAAACGGCTACAGATGAACCGATCGGGTGAAGATCACCCGATCGGTTGAGTTTCAGGTCCAATTTCCAGAGAGAACAGTCGGTTGAACCGGTCGGTGACCTGGTCGGTTGACATTTTCGTTGCTTCAGCGGCTAACTGGGTCGTGCACGCGTGCATCACCCGATCGGTTGGCTGTGTCCAACCGATCGGGTGGGGGTTAAAAGATAGAGATCTTCGTCGTTTGGCCCCCCTGGATCATGCGTGACTCCTCCCGTTGCTTCGGGGACTTATGATATCGTCGTTAATCGTTCCCTACACTGGAAACCTCCTGCAAATAGGTAAAAACATGGAGAAGTGAAAGAAAACAAGAAAATACGAGAAAACGGGTACGAGACGGCGGAAAATAATAGAAAAACACAAAAGAAAATGTGCGTGAATATATGAAATATAAACGCACGTTAGCAGCATATTTCAGGTTTGAACCACTACTGCCCGAGCTGGGCGAAGGCATCATGCATCGTGCACCCCTGCCTTCGCTATGCGCAGAGGCACCTCGCCACGACCATCTTTTATAGGCCAGAGGTCGGGACCATGTCCCTTCCCGAGCTATCCCATCTTATGGGGATGACCTGACCACTGCGCTTCCACCCAGACGGCTCCCTCCGCCCCTTCGTACTTTCTGACGCAGCCCACTGGCTGTGTCATCGCCTCATTCAAACCGCCCATGCATACCACTTGACTGATATCTGCTGCGACGGATTTTTCATGATCTTTGCACACATGCTAAGTTTACATCTTCCTAACGATCTAGTGACCCCTCCAGGCCCCACACGCTTGACACTTGGTGTGCTAGAGCATATGCACATCATCAAGCCCTACGGAGGTCGTCACTGGATATATCTTGTCGGCACCCACCACACGCCACACATGGTACTTCCTGCCCCTCCCCTTACCCACATAGCTCCCGTCCAGCTGAGCTGGATGATCGACAGGGTCGACCCACTCCATGCGCTCCACGTACTCGAGCCCCCTGGTGCTCTTGTTGAGGCTGATGCCGATGACCGGGTGCCCCATTCCCCCGAGTACGAGTTGCATGACATAGCAGCCCTTGTCGTCGGCCTTCCAGCACCATCCGTACACCCACCACCCTCGGGAGCCGTTTCTTCCTCCTCCTCTGTATCTACCGATTCCACCACCGTCGAGTCTTCAGGGACTGTCTCCACTTCTTGCCCCGTGACTCACACCTCTGTCCCCACTGTACCCGTGTCGGAGGGCACCGATCTCCAGTCTGCTCCCGATCTTACAGATCTTGACTTTCCTGAGCACGACCCAGCCCCCACTCTTCCTCCACTTCGGGACCTGATAGCTTCACTGCCTATTTCTTTAGGATCCCATATTCCACTCACCGGCACATCTTCGTCGCCTGCTTCCACAGTCCTTACAGAGAGCATCTCGACGTCTGTCCGCACTTCTATGTCGACGACTGCTCCCTCATGCGCTGAGATCCCATCGAGCTCACCCTCTCCCACTTTCCAGCCCAGGCACTGTGCATCCTCCACAGGGGACCGATTTACGGGAGTGGTTTCTCACGTCTACGTTCCTTGCCCTCCCCTCGACTCACGTTCCACCTATGGTCGTATGGCAGTGTTGGAGGAGTCGACTTCTCGCCTTCAACGGGATTTCGACATCTTCGTATGCTCGACGACGACACATCACGATAGAGTCGAGGCGGACCTGGCCTCCATTATAAACCTTCTCAGGACACGTGGACCACCACCCGTGATCCTAGCTCCTGCCCCACCACCCGGCCAGCCACTCTGACTTCCACTGCACCACTCAGTGCTCCACTTTCGCAGGCTTCTGCAGAGCCTACTTCTTCCCCGCCTGAGTCGGTCACAGCAGTCGAGTTCACTACTGCTCTTGTTGTATATATCCCACCCACATCTCCTGGTCCACAGCAAAGGGACACATCACCACCCCCAGAGGGTGGTGCCTCTGCTTGATGTTTTCCCTATCCGTTTTTGCCTCCCTCATATTTTATTGTGCACATCTGTCTGTTCGGGGCCCTGATATTAGATAGCTTGGGGGAGGACCCATGCATGCATCATTTTTGTTCATCATTGCATCATTGCATGTTTTTCCTTCCTTTTTGCACAGTTTTTATTTTTTATTTTCCCTCACCCACCCACCTATTTAGCATCATCTCCCGCCTACTAGCGTTTTCTCAGCAGTGAGGACACTACTGGGTTTAGCTTGGGAGATGAGCGCTACCGCTTTATTTTTATTTTACATTTTCCTCCCTTTTTCAGCTTTTTATTTTACTTTTCCACCACTTTTTCACTTCTTTATCTTTTTTCTCATTTTGCATCATGTTTTCTGTTTTTTGCCATGCACGCATCCCTCTTTTCTTTTTGCTATTTTCTCCGCCCTTTTTCTTTTTATGCAAAGGATGTTCTGCATGATGACACTTCTCGTAGCCCTAGTAGTTATTCACGATGCTTTGACGTGCGTTTATATTTCATATATTTACGCACATTTTCTTCCGTGTTTTTTCCATATTTTACCGCCGTCTTGTATTCGTTTTCTCGTGTTTTCTTGTTTTCTTTCACTTTTCCGTGTTTTCCGTATTTTGCAGGAGTTTACTGGCATATGGGTCATAAAACGATGATATCATGTGTCCCCGGTGCAACGGGAGGAGTCACGCGTGATCCAGGGGGTCAAACGACGAAGATTGCATCTTTCAACCCCTCACCCGATCTGTTGATCATCTTCAACCGATCGGGTGATGCACGCGTGCACCACCCGGACGTAGCTTGGAGCTCACGAGAAGTCACCCGGTCGGTTCAGTGATCGGGTCAAAAGCTTAAAGTCTCTGGAAATTCGAAGCTGATTGCCAACCGATCGGGTGACATTCACCCGATCGGTTCACCTGTAGCTGGATTTCAAAAGCCAAGACGCGAAGATCCAACCGGTCTCCTCACCCGGTCGGCACCAAGATCCAACCGACCGCATCCATGTTTCAACCGACCGGTTCATCCTGACCGGGTGAAATCCCGCATTGTGCTGTATTTCTGTGAAGCGGTTCACCCGATCGGTTGACTTGTCAACCGATCGGGTGATGTCGTTTTCTATATATAGAACCCTAGGTTTCCCAGTCGGGAGTTGATTATTTTTTGCTGTTTTCTACATTTTGTGACGGCTGTAATTTTTCAGTTTTTGTAAGTTTTCATATCTTTGTCAAACTTTAGTATTATCTTAATTGCTTTACTACCATTGCATTTCTATTGTCTGACCATGATTTTTACGGTCGATTTCTGTTTAGATCGCTTTTTACTAAATATGTGTGAGTAGTTCCCAAATCTGGGATTTTGGCGGAAACCCCTTCGTGGGCTCTTCCCGATGCGTCCATAGGGCTAGGAAATCGATAGGGATTAGGAATCTAACAGTTACGCGGGGTGTTTTATTGTCATCGGCGGGAAAAAGACCGCCTTTGACCGTTGGGCCAAGGGGGAATAAACTTGGCGGTTGACTCCCTAGCCATAACTCACGCCTTTAGCGTAGACGCCGAATCCTAGCGTGCGGGAGCGGCAGGATGAGACATTAGGAGTTATCGTTGTGAGCTTAGTGCTCCCGGAGTCGATCAGTGTTAATGGACACGGGAGTGCCCACTGATCGAACCCGGGAAGTCCGGCGTATCATCCTGGGCACCGACCGAAATATCGGGCCCATAGGATGCCGGTACCACTTTCAGAGGCAACGTCTCACCAGTAAACCCTAATTCCGATCGTCATCCTACCCGTAGGCCGTATCGGCGAGAGTCGCTCGTTGGGGTGGAAACCAAAGTCCCGGGTTTTTTCCTTCATATTGTCTATACCTTGCATTCCTTTACCGTGACAACCCATCATTCGATCTGGGCTAGCTCGCCCATGGGGTGATTTTTATCCTCTTTGACACAAGCACATCCACGCCTCCCTGAGTTCGACCCCCAAGCCACACTACAACACCGTGCGCTTGCGGTTACAAATATTTAAATTTCACGCCCCCATTCGCATCATTGCACACATCTAGCGCGCAGCCGCGTCCGGGGGGCCGGTCAAGTTTATGGCGCCGTTGCCGGGGAGGCAACGTGCTTGTTATTTTTGGATTTCATGAACCCTTGTGTCTAGCTCTCATCCCTACCTCGTGATAATTTTCACATTCTTCTTTTTCCTTTTTATTTTCTTATTTTTATTTTTTTATTTCTATTTTTATTTCTTATCTTATCTGTTTCTTTCCCACTTTTCGCTTCACGGGTGTTTGTTGTTTTTCATGCGCAGGAGTTCAAGAAGTCTCGACGACTTGATCCTCGTTGATCCAGAGATAAACGCCACCCTAAGGCGTTTGGCCGCCGAGAAGCGAAGAAGAGAGGATCCTGAAGCCATAGGGGAGAACACCCCGCCTCACAAGTCCCTGTTGGAGTACTCGATGCCTTCGATCGAGTCCACCTCTGCCATCCGTCCTCCAGCTATTACGGCCCAAAGCTTCGAGCTTAAGCCATCTTTGGTGACGTGGATCCAGCAGGATCAATTTTCGGGTGCACCCATAGAGAGCCCGATTGAGCATTTAGACTCCTTCTTGGAGAAATGTGACACCTTCCGGATAAATGGTGCCACAACTGAGGCGATCTGACTGAAGCTGTTCCTCTTCTCCTTACGAGATAAGGCCAAGCTGTGGCTTAGGGGGAAGGACCCGAATACATTCAACACCTGGGAGAAGCTCTCAAATGCTTTCCTGACGAAGTTCTTTCCCCCGGGGAAGACCATGAAGCTGAGGAGTGAGATCTCCTCCTTCTCCCAGGCCAGCCACGAGTCCTTGCATGAAGCTTGGACGAGATACAAGGAGATGCAGAGAAGATGTCCCCACCATGAGCTCCCCAAGTGGAAGATCATAATCTATTTTATAATGGGTTGAGGGACGATTTAAAATCTTCCATGGACGTCGCGGCTGGAGGGTCCTTCATGTCAAGAAGCAAAGAAGATGCCGGACAGATTCTGGAAAATATGGCATCTAACAACGAGCGATGGTGTGACAAGAGAGCCACACCAAGATCTGGGGGCATCCACAGAGTCGAAGACGTCGACAAATTATCGAGCAAGTTTGACTTGCTGTCAACCCAGATCTCCGCATTGATGGTAGGCGCCGGTGGCGCCGGTTCATAACAGATTGCTGCGGTGGAATCCGAAGTTTTTGGAGAGTTCGACGGTGGTGACATCTCACCACCGTTGGATTAGGCGAGCGCATTATTTTACAATCATACGGGGAATGCGCATTTTCCACCACGAACCAACTCCAACCCGGCCTACTCTCCCAACAACCGGAATCATCCCAGCCTTAGCTACCGAGCGCCTTATCAACAGCGGGCTCAGCAACAACAGCAGATATATCTGCCGGCTAGGCCCCAGCAGCAGTTTCAGCAGCAGTAATTTCAGCAGCAACAACCTCCACCACAGTATCAACAGTATGCTCCTAGGAATTAGCAGCCCACCCAGCAGCATTACGGCCAGCAGAGGGCCATTTCTCCGGTTGAGTCCCTCCTGACTCAATACATCGCCAATCAGGAGAAAATAAATCTGAAGCTGGAGATGGGACAAAGAGTCCTCACTGATCAGGTGACCCAGCTGGGGTTGCAAGTGGCGAACCTTCAGAGACCGTAGAATTTATTATCGCCACAACCTGAGGTGAACCCTAGGGGGTAAATTGGACCTTGGCGCTCACACATGAGCATGAGAACGTGTCCGCCATCGTCTTGAGGAGCAGAACGTAAATACCTACGAGAGAGCCCCCCAAAGGACCGGAAGCACCGTTGGTCGTGGAACAACCAGCTGAGAAATTAAATGACGACGGTGCTTCGTCACCAAAGATAACTACTCCGGAGGGAGTTCATAGAGAGGAGAAGAAGAAGGATGAGGAAGGGAACCTAAGAGTGTTCAAGCCCATTGTGCCTTTCCCACAACGGCTTGCCAAAGCCAAAATCGATGAGAAGTATGGCAAATTCTTTGTCATGGTGAAAGATCTAAGCTTACAAATCCCCTTCCTCGAGGCCATCGAGACAATTCCCTCATATGCCAAATTTTTGAAAGACTTGGTGACACGAGGATCTAGAAAAGAGAAAGTCGTGTTAACGGTGGAGTGCAGCGCACTCATTCAGCGCGCAAATCTGTCCAAGCTCAAGGACCCCGGAAGTTTCTCCATCCCTTGCTCTATTGGAGAAGTGCAAATCCAGAGGGCGCTCGTCGATCTAGGTGCGAGCGTCAGCTTAATGCCCCTATCGCTGTATAAGAGAATAGGGATGGGAGACTTAAAGCCCACCGACATGACATTACAACTTGCTGACCGTTCGGTCAAGTACCCGGTGTGAGTAGTGGACGACCTCCCCGTCGATGTGAGAGGAGTACATGTACCGGTTGATTTTGTGGTGATGGACATGCCGGAAGACAAGCATACCCCAATTATTCTTGGACGGCCCTTTATGGCAACCGCCGGAGTTTTGATAGACGTGAAGAATGGGAAGCTTTCCCTCAATGTGGGCCAAGAAAGAGTCGAATTTGACTTGGGCTTGTCGATGAAGCATCCAAATCCCCCGGACGATCCTAGTATCAGTATGCTGGAGAACGAAGAAGATAGAGCTGTTGAAACAAGTGCCTGGGAAGTGCTCTCGTGGAATCCCCCCGATAGCTTGGGGGACCTTGAAGAGCAAGTTGGCTTCCCAAAGAATGAAGTTGCTAATGAGGCGGTCACGTGACATGTGATCCCTCCCGGATTCCCTAAGTCTCCTCATACGAGGAGAAAAGGGAAAGAACCCATGGACCTCACCGGTGATGAGGTCCGGATCCTGAAAAAAATGGCGGTAGATGCCAATTTGAGGGAGAAGCCCCCTGACCCTGTCGACAAAGGGAGGGTAGTTGAGCAAATCTTCTTACAGCCGCCGACTACACCAATAGCCACAAGCTCTGGAGTTGAAGAGATGCCGGACTTTGGGCATCACCCGTATCGCCCACCATGAACATCATCAATGGGCGTCGAGCTAACGACGTTAAACAAAAGCACTTCATGGTAGGCAACCCATGCTCTAAACTTTTGTTTCAATTTTTAGGATTATTTTCAACTTTATTTTATCTATTTTTATAAATAAATCCAGTCGCAAGATCTTCCGTCGCGAAACTTAGGCGATTTTTGGGTTTTTGCAGAAAACAAGGCCCCAACCGATCGGGTGATAACTCACCCGATAGGTTGGGATGTATCAGCTAACAGCCGTATCTGTTACTCTGCAAACCGACCGGGTGAGGAAAGATGAGACCGGGTGAGCAGACCGGGTGATCTGGGGAAACTCTCGGGAAAATTTCAGGGATTTTTCAACCGCCCGGGTGACAAGAAGCGAGATCGGTTGAGAGACCGGGTGAGAAACCCTGAACTTTCGGGAAAATCTATGGAGCGGCCAACCGATCGGGTGAGTTATCACCCGACCGGTTCGCCTGTAGCACTTTTTCAGCCAAAAATTCCGACCTAAAAAGTCAACAGATCGGGTGACTTATCACCCGATCGGTTCGACTTAAAGTCTATAAATATCCCCCGACCCACCCGTTCACAGCCCTTCGCCCGATCGTCCTCGTTCGCCGTCGTTTCACCTTCCAACTCCTCCCAACGGCCAAAAACTCCCCTTCCACTTCCTCCACTCCTCCATTAGCCTCTCTCTCCACCTCCCCCTTGCATTTCTCCATCTCTCTCTCTCTCTCTCTCTCTCTCTCTCTCTCTCTCTCTCTCTCTCTCTCTCTCTCTCTCTCTCTCTCTCTCTCTCCCCCCCCCCTATTTCGCATTTTTCTAGCCCTAATTCCCAACATCCACCACCACTTTCGAATTTTTGCTGAAAAAGAGTGCCGCGGCTCCACACTTCTCCCATTGCACGGCATTGGGTCATCTACAAGCGAGGAGCTCGAATTTCTACGGGGTAACTTTGCTCCACTTCTCAAATTTCAATTTTTACCCTAGATATTTAACTTGCTTGGTTGTTCGTGTGTGTGCACTTTGATAGTACTTTGCATTCATTTGCATCACTCACACGCACACATGGCCTGGGAGAGAGATAAGGGGAAGAGTATCATGCGGGAGGAGGAACCGTCTTGAAAGAGACGTAAACAAACACGTCATCCTCCCCACACACGTGAGCTGACACTAGCCCCTCCCCCGCCTATCATTCCCCCTGTGGACCCCATGTTGGGCCCGCATGGGTACCTATTTAGGAACCAAGAGCAGAAAGACTTCTACCACAGACTAAATACTCAGGGGCATCTATCAACCAAGTTTGCCCACACCCAATCACTCATCGACCTCGGTGTCTTCACCGAGTTTGAGACTCCTTTTGCTAACCTTGGTTGGTTGGCCTTCCTGAATGCGTCTGCGGTATCCTACCCGTCACTCACCCTAGAATTCCTTTCCTCCTTCGTCTGTGAGTCGGGGTCGACTGTCACTTTTCGGGTGCGTAACCAAACCATCCGCACCAACCTGGATACCATCTGCGATATATTTGGTTTACCTATTCTTGGGAATGACGCTATCCGACACTACGGATATCCCCCGGAATTTGACGTCGATAACTTTTGGTTCCGCCTCACCATACTCCGTCGCTATCCCCGTGGTAAGGCTAAGGCCTCCTCCATCATCCATCCCATATTTCGTCTGGCCCATAGGATCATATCCTCTGCATTTTTCCCGCGGGATGAGTCAGGCATCGTGACTATCCCCGATCTTTTTATTCTCTGGGCCATGACTTTCCCCTTTGTTCGTGATGATGATGGAGTTAGCTTTAGGGCCCCGACCATCCATGTCCATGCCGACGATTGGCTTGTTTACAAACTTCTCGAGATTAGCAGGGCCGGGAAGGGTAAGATCTGTTGTGGGGGCATTATCACTATTATTGTTTCTTCCCCCCAGTTTAACATTCCCATTCCCCAAAATCTTCCTACTGACGCAGGACCCTCACTTCTAGATCTTGACGTCCTGCGACACATTCATATGATTAGGCCCGCCCCGATGGTCGTTTCGAATTCAATTACGGCCACCCACCTCGCCCCTACACCATTCTCCCCATCCCCGCTCGGATGACCATAGCTTTAGTGGCGGATTGGACTTTTCCGCCCGATCCCGAGTTCCTAGCAGGGTTGCACCTTCCTTTATTTCCCCCGGACGCACGCAGACCACCTTCCCCTGCCGCCCACTTAGGCGAGCAGGATATTCCTGTGTCCCGGGGAGATATTGGGGCTGGCCCGAGTCACCCTGTTTCTGCTCCTGGCCCCATCACTTCTGAGCACCTTTTTGCGGCCATCTCTGTCCTTGTGTCGAGTGCCGGCATGACCACTGCCGTCGGCACTACTTCCACATCACCTGCCGGCACCACTTCTGCCTCACGTCAGTCCACTTCCTTCGGTCGCCATCAGGTTTCTGCCCGTCTTGCTCTCGAGAGGGAGGTAGCAGCCCTCCGTGATCTTGCCATGTCCACTGCCCCCTCGGACCCATCACAGTCCTCCTTTCTCACTCACACATGCTTCCTCGCACTTGAGAGGAACGTGGCCGCCATTCTTCGCCTTCTCACTCACCTCCACGAACCGCCACCACCTTCACCACCTCGACGATCTTCTCCTCCACCCTCCCACACATCCCCACCTCCATCACCTCCCCCGTCACATTCTTCTCCTACACCATCCCACCCATCCCCACCTCCCCCTCCCCCACCTAGGCGATCATCTCCCCCATCCACATCTATTCACGTCCCCGTATCCACCTCTACTCTCATGACCACTTCTATCACACCCACACCACCTTCTACCTCCTCCACAGTAACATCATATGTGCGCCGCAAGAAATTGCCAGTGCGCTCCAAATCTCTCCCAACTCCACCCACTACCGTCACCATCACATCTCCTCCCCCCATTTCTATTCCTTTTACCACCGCCTTTATCGTCGTACTTCCACCACCACCCACCTCCACCGACACTCTACCCATCGTTCACACCACCACTGCACCTATTCCCCCACCTCTGTCCCCACTTCTCCGCACACCCCCCGCATCCCCCGACCACCCAGCCACACCCTCTTCCGAGGAGGGCGAGGATTCGCCTTCTCCTGATTTTTGATTTCACTTTGTTTATTGACATCCCCCTTGCATATTTTTGCACTTTCACGTTCATATTTCATTGCTAGCATTGTCATGTCTAGCTTGGGGGAAGTTTATTTTGTGTGTTGTCGTGTTTTGTTTTTGTGTGTGTGCTTGTTTTATTTTTGTGTGTCGTGTCATTTTCTTTCTTTCTTTTTCTATTTTTCGTGTCGTGTGGTTTGATTTTGATTTTTCTTTATTTTCATTTTCGTATCTGTGTTTTTCTTGTTTTTCGTGTCTTTTTGTGTCTGTGCGTATTCCCCCCAATTTTCATTGCCCTCCCGTACTCACTCTTATTGCATTGAGGGCAATGCAAGCTTCAGCTTGGGGGATTCGCACTTTGTGCGTCATTTGAGTCTTTCCTTTTCGTTTTTGTGCCGTTTTCATCGTGTTTTTAATTTTTATTTTCTTCTTTTTTATCTCTTTCTCCTAGAGATGAACTCTATGATGAATTGCCACAAAATCACACACACCTAGCATAGCATCGATAATCACACTCACTAACCCTAGGATATCGAGCCCTCTTGCATTTCACGCATCGTGGGTCAACTTAGCTTTTTTGTGAGTCGTGTGTCGTGCCTAGCCGTTTGGTGTGCTTCTGCTTTGTGATTTTACTTTATATACCTGTCCAGGAATGACCCCTAGATTATCACGAGTCAATATGAATAATGCGGTATTTGCTTCTCTTGCCTGTTTCTATATGCATGATTATATATATATATCGCATGCTTCACTTCGCATGTGTCGGGATTCCACAATTAAGGACTAGGATAACCCATTTAGCCCATGCTCTAATTAGCGAGAATAGTTTCCATTGCCCAAGTGTTTAGAATCCGATTTCTTTTTTGTTTTACTTGGTGCAAATCCCCTCGTCGTGTACCGTTCTCCCACTTGGTAGAGTACACATGTGTATAGCCAATATCCCAAAAATCAAAAAAAGGAGAAAAGAAAAGAAAAACCCAAAAAGAAATGAAAGAAAAAGATTGTATAGCCAAAAATCCAAAAAAAAAATCCAAAAACCCAAAACCCAAAAAAAAAATTCCAGTGTGAATATTTTACTACTTGCCGTGAATAAAGGGAAGGCGAGAATTTGCACCGAGTGTTCTTCTCCACATCATCTCAACCCCCATTGGTTTCGAAAACACTTGGCTTAGGAACTTTTTAGCTATTATCTAGGCTTTAGTGTGGTGATTTCCTTAACCCTAGTTGTGGAGCCCCTGACGCATGATATGTTTTGATTCTCTCTCTATTCTCATGCATGCTTGAACTATATATTCACCGCTTTATTCAATTTGAATTGATATTTGGGTCCTTTCCTGGATTTGTGTATATCGAGCTTTATCGCACATCATAGATAGTGACACGGACTGCTAGCGCACGACCACACTCACTCGCGCTTCACCGCGTGGGCCCACGGCACTTGTCTGGACTCGTACTCCATGGTTAGTGATGTGATTTGGCGTTTGCTTGCTTGGTGTGTCGTTTTTGATTTTGTTGGCCCTGATGGGCGATCTAGGATATAGAGTTTTCTTTTTCTCTCTTTGTCTCTATTTTTCCCCTCCGAGCTCCCACTCTCACTCGTCTTCCTCGAGGACGAGGAAGAGTTCAGCTTGGGGGATTTTGACGTGCGTTTATATTTCATATATTTGCGCATGTTTTCTTCCGTGTTTTTCCGTATTTTACCGCCGTCTTATATTCGTTTTCTCGTGTTTTCTTGTTTTCTTTCACTTTTTCGCGTTTTCCGTATTTTGCAGGAGTTTACTGGCATATGGGTCATAAAACGATGATATCATGTGTCCCCGGTGCAACGGGAGGAGTCACGCGTGATCCAGGGGGTCAAACGACGAAGATTGCATCTTTCAGCCCCTCACCCGATCGGTTGATCATCTTCAACCGATCGGGTGATGCACGCGTGCACCACCCGGATGCAGCTTGGAGCTCACGAGAAGTCACCCAGTCGGTTCAGTGACTGGGTCAAAAGCTCAAAGTCTCTGGAAATTCGAAGCTGATTGCCAACCGATCGGGTGACATTCACCCGATCGGTTCACCTGTAGCTGGATTTCAAAAGCCAAGACGCGAAGATCCAACTGGTCTCCTCACCCGGTCGGCACCAAGATCCAACCGACCGCATCCATGTTTCAACCGACCGGTTCATCACGACCGGGTGAAATCCCGCATTGCGCTGTATTTCTGTGAAGCGGTTCACCCGATCGGTTGACTTGTCAACCGATCGGGTGATGTCGTTTTCTATATATAGAACCCTAGGTTTCCCAGATTCGGGAGTTGGTTATTTTTTGCTGTTTTCTTCATTTTGTGACGGCTGTAATTTTCCAGTTTTTGTAAGTTTTCAGATCTTTGTCAAACTATAGTATTATCTTAATTGCTTTACTACCATTGCATTTCTATTGGCTGATCACGATTTTTACGGTCGATTTCTGTTTAGATCGCTTTTTACTAAATATGTGTGAGTAGTTCCCAAATCTGGGATTTTGGCGGAAACCCCTTCGTGGGCTCTTCCCAATGCGTCCATAGGGCTAGGAAATCGATAGGGATTAGGAATTTAACGGTTACACGGGGTGTTTTATTGTCATCGGCGGGAAAAAGACCGCCTTTGACCATTGGGCCAAGGGGGAATAAACTTGGCGGTTGACTCCCTAGCCATAGCTCACACCTTTAGCGTAGACGCCGAATCCTAGCGCGCGGGAGCGGCAGGATGAGACGTTGGGAGTTATCGTTGCGAGCTTAGTGCTCCCGGAGTCGATCAGTGTTAATGGACACGGGAGTGCCCACTGATCGAACCCGGGAAGTCTGGCGTATCATCCTGGGCACCGACCGGAATATCGGGCCCATGGGATGCCGGTACCACTTTCAGAGGCAACGTCTCACCATTAGACCCTAATTCCGATCGCCATCCTACCCGTAGGCCGTATCGGCGAGAGTCGCTCGTTGGGGTGGAAACCAAAGTCCCGGGTTTTTCCTTCATATTGTCTATACCTTGCATTCCTTTACCGTGACAACCCATCATTCGATCTGGGCTAGCTCGCCCATGGGGTGATTTTTATCCTCTTTGACACAAGCACATCCACGCCTCCCTGAGTTCGACCCCCAAGCCACACTACAACACCGTGCGCTTGCGGTTACAAATATTTAAATTTCACGCCCCTATTCGCATCATTGCACACATCTAGCGTGCAGCCGCGCCCGGGGGCCGGTCATGCTTACTTTTTGATGACATGCTATTAGGGTAGTTTCAGTTTTACTTTCTATATGTGTGCATATTCTTTTGCCGATCTATCTGATTTAATACCTGAAATGAATCGAAAATCAAATGCATGAATTAGTATCTAGTATGCGCTATATTGGGTACTGCACCTAGGTTCACGCATCACTAGAACACTTGAAGCATCTGCTTTATATCTTATTCACTTCTGTTTGCATGCTTGACATTATTGTGCCTATTACTGCATGCTTTTTCAGTATTCATCTAGATGAATGAAAATATCCATGCTAGTTATGAGTTTAGTTAGAGTATTATCTTATTAAACCGTTGTGCACCTCTTATGAGTGAACCAAGAGATTCATTATTTTCCTTCTCCGCATACCTCTTTAGTTCTCTACATATCAGTTGGTTTCACCCCTACATCTACCCTTACCGCATCTCGCTTCCCAAAAATCCCAAATGAAAAAAATAGCTTCTAAATGAAAAGAAAAAAAAGAAAAAAAATGTGTGTGTGTGTGTGTGTATGTGAAAAAGAAAAGAAAAAGGAAGAAAAATAAAGGAATAAAATTGTTTGTATCCTTTCATTAGAAGCTATCACATATACTGGGAAAAAGAAGAAAAATTCCATATCCTATTCCTAGATGCGATGCCTCAAGCTAAGCTTGGGGGGTGAGCCAACTGATCACATGAGTGAGTGTGACATTAGAGTGGAGACGGTGCATAACAGGAAGATTTGATAATACTTAAACTTTACCAAACACTTTAGTTTTTGGAGATTTTTCGTGACTCAAAATGAATAATTGAATAGCATGATTCTTTTTATTCTCTACTGCATGCTATGTGATTTCTATATACTCCATGTGTATCTGTGATTGAAAAGTGCATTGCCAACTCCTTTTATACTAGACTCCATGGACTGCATGAGATTGATATGAGTTGATAGCATTATTTCAGTAGATCCCTATTTTTTATCTGTATTTCATGCTAGACATATGATCTGTAAAGCTTGAAAGTACCATTAGCATGTATTTTTACTATCCGGAGCATCGTGATATACTGCTTAGGCCTGAGATCTGACCGAACAACCTTAGCACCCTCCATCCACTTCCATTCTCTTTTATTCTCATTTTTATTTGTTATTTCTTTTTGTTTTTCTCCCAGCGTACTTAGTATTCATATTCCTCGAGGACGAGTAAGAGGTAAGCTTGGGGGATTTTGATTTGTCCATATTTTACACCTTTTTCATAGCATTATGACATCGCATTCCATACCATTTTCGCATCCAAATCCCATATTTTCTTACGATATCGCATTTCTAACATTATATTCGAGTTTCGTAGTGTTTTACGAGTTTTCAGGGATTTTGGAGCGATTTGGGACCCGATATGGGTATGGACACATCTGACACGCCTGTGAGCTCGTTGGCGAAGCTCTACAGGAGTTCGCCATGTTTTGGAAGCCATGGGAGGAGTGGAGGAGAGAGCAAGAGGAGAGGAGGAGCTTCAGCAGCTTCTGCAAAGGTTTTCCCAGGCGACTCGACCGAGCAGAGCAGCTGCTCGGTCGAGCAGATGCAAAGAAGAACAATGGAGCAGATACACAGCCTGCTCGGACCGAGCACTCATAGTGCTCAGTCAAGAAGCCTTTTATTCCGAAGCCCGACTAATCCGTGTACGGCCCGAGCAGATTCTTCAGCGACCGAGTCAGTTGTTTGCACGGACCGAGCAGAGCTGACTCGGCCTGTGCAGACAGAGTAAAGATTTTGAAGGAGCGCGATTTACTGTCGTGCTCAGTCGAGCAGTACATCTGCTCGGACCGAGCGGACGACCGAGCAACACACTACTCGACCGAGTCACCCACTCGGTTGACGATGCTGAAGTCCATTTTTGGAAAGATTTTGGGAGCGGCTGTTGCGCATTTTTGGGGGGAGCGAAGTCTGGGAGCTGTGACATTTTTTGGGAGCGATTCATTTCTGAGTTTTTGAAACAGTTTTAGAGAGGATTTTAGGAAAAACTTAAGAGACCTAGATTAATTTGTAGAAGATTATTGGATATAATTATTGGAAGTTTATTTTGCTATTCTCACTTTTTTGGAATCTTGTTTTTCTCTGAGATCTATTTCTCGCTGTAAGTTCCTCGATCTTCATTCTATCAAATTGCTATGATTTTTTCTTCCCAAAAAATTGTGTTTTTATTCGTCAATATTAGCATGAGTGAGTAGTCTTTTCTAGGTTTGATGGGTTAGCCTTAAGACCCTAGGGGGAAATGTAGATCCGGATCCCTAGGTTGAATTGGGGATAAAATGGGAGTATTTCGATAGATCCTGCCGAATCCCTAGGATAACCCGTACTGAGATCATGCCCACGGTCTGTGAAATTGATGTGCTTCGGGGTATCCTTAGGATTCGAATAGGGAAATCGGTGGATCCAACCAAGGCTCATGACCATGCCCGGCTCGTGCCTTGAGGGGATCCCCCAACGAACTATATCGCTACGTTGACGGCTACCGCTATTGCGTCAACGAGAGCCACCGAAATACCTCGCAATTCTAACCCACGAGAGTGGTACGAATTGTGCGATTAATCCCTAACCCTAATGCAACGTAAGGGTTCTATTCCAACATCGATCCCCGACGGTCTTAGCGGTGATTCCTAACGCACTAGTCCCTTTTTATTATTAAATCAACAACGATATCAAAACCAATTCTCTCAACCCGATAGCTATCTCACTTCGAAATATAAAAGTAAGCTGAGAACCCAAATACACTATCACCGTCCCTGTGGGATTCAATATCTTTTGTACTATAATTTGACGATGTCCGCTTGCGGATAGAGTCCGGAATTGACACCTAGGGGCCATACCATGCCTGGCGATCATGACACCGCCGGATGGAATCTAGGTGTAGGTTTCAGGTGTGTCAATACCCCCTCGGGTTTTCATCTCATCCCTCCAAAACATCATCCAATAGCCCACAGCGACTGGAGAGAAATCGGGTTAAGAAAAACCTGTTTCTCGCAACCCAGAGTTTGGGCAAAAAAAACCCGATCAGTCGCCTGCTGAACAAACGCCAGTCGACTGATGACAGGCAACTGTCTTGAATATTACAGTCACCTGTGTGACCGACAAGCGACTGTCTTTTGTGCTTCAGTCGCCTGCTGCAGAAATGTCGATTTAACAGTACCTCAGCTCGTTTTGCTCCCTTGGGCATCTGGAAAATCAGGCGATTGATGTGAAAATGACAGTCGACTGTCAATCCTCTTGCAGGCCACTATCGTTAGGCTTCAGTTTCTCCAGCTCCAGATCTTTAAAGACAGGCAACTGCTGTTATTCGGGCAGTCGCCTATTTGGTTGCACAGACGCCTGTTATTCCTTCTACAGGCGCCTGTTATGTACTCTTCTTCTTGAGTTGATTTAGTCCCTTCGGGACACCTGAAACATCCAGAAAAATCTCTAAAAATATAGTCGACATTTATAATGCTTTAGGAAATTGAAATTGTGCCAAAATAAATCATATGCTCACAAATGATGAATTAACGTAAATGTAGTTAAGAGAGCATGATTCCATGGATTATGTGCACAAGAGGAGATGATTATGATGTTAGGATATATAATATTTAGTCATAATCACCTAACAGTGAATACTAAGACACAATATTCTATCCGTTGTGTCGATATCCTTTTCTCGAAAAATCTACGACCACGAACGTTTTTAGACCAATGCTACAATTGGTCAAACACTTCACCATGATCGAGATCTCCATCTTGATACATGTTTGACCTCATATTAAGTCTCAGGACTATACCTAAGTTCTAATGAAGACTACACTATTATTAACTTAGGTAGATTATTACCGAACAGATTACTGTTATTTCGAACAAGATGTTTGTAAACATCTCACACTTGCACTCAGGCCCATTTATCCTGGTATATCATACCACATTTACACATAAGTTTTTCTAAACTTCATATAGTAGAGCCTTCATGAGTAGATCTGCTAAACTGTCTTCAGTATAGACTTAAGGGGTTCTATGTTTCTATTAGATCACAGATTTGAATCTCATCCAAATCGTTCCTTCGTCTCTTGGAATCCATAAAATTTGTCTTGCCTAAATCTCATCCAGCTTATCATCTTATACAAGAATAATCCTAAATATCAATGGTCATCTACACGGTTCATAATCATTTCTGATAAAGTGTCAAACTCTTTAACTACTTTGTCAAAACATATGTTCCAGCTCCTTGATGCATTTCATGCCTTTTATTCGTTCCCACTAACCTTGAAAAGTCTATGAGTTTGTTCTTCTAAATCATATTCAGAAAATATACATATTCTAGTATTCATGGTCATCATGAGCAATGATATCGAGTCGGATCCGAATAGATCTGTACACACCTATTGGCGAGAAAGTTTCAACGTAATTCATTTATAGGAATTCTGATGAAAAACATTCTCAACCAGCATAACTTGTACTTTTATCTGCACCAATCTTCTGTCTTGAAGATTCTCTTCCAGCCAAAAGGAACACTTTTCTTGGGCATCTTCTATGGTCTATACCTTATTTACGTGCAAGGACCTTTTCGAATCGAATCAAACTATTTTTCAGAGTCTTTACTCCAAATGGTATCCTGAAAGTTTACTAGGCCATCATCAACTATAATGTTTTACTCGACTTCTTCATCTCACGAGGCTCGAGTATTCCTGTGACTTCCTAAAGATTAATTTTAGGAATATCATATTTATAAGGTTCTAACATAACTTTATCAAGAACCTCGGCATTATTATCTGGGGCTTAACCCAGAAGGAGGATTGTAACTCAGAGTCACTAGCCATATATCGCACTAAATTTAACAGAGTGCGATTCATGCTTTCCAACACACCAATGTGTTGTGAGAGTTGACCTGAGAGAAAATCTCATTTTCTTTTAATTACGCAAGAATTACATAGCAACGTGTTTGCCTTTTCGATCCAATCGAAGTGATTCAAACATTTCTGTCATTTTGTTCTCTATTTCATCAGACTTGTGTTTCATCAAGAAGTAGAACACGTGTTTTAATAAAATAAGAACACCATATCCTGGCTAATTAAGACTTGGGTCCGGATACATCCGTATGTATGCGACCACTAGTTCTCCAACTCATTCTCCCACTATCCTACAGAAGGAGTTTCGGCCATCATACCTTTGAGACAAGATTTACAAGTGTCTTTCGAATCATAATATGAGAGGTCGAGAAACCCCTCTTTATGTGACTTGTCAAGCCTAGTCTCTTTGGTACGGCCTGGTCAGTTTTTCCATAGATATATTTTGTTACTAACTTGTGCATTCATGTCTTAACTCTTAATACAATGTTGTTATACAAAATATTCACACTTAAACATTTCTTCAGAAGTAAAGTGAAGACATTCGCCAAGTGTGAAATACATCCCATATGGCCTAAGACAACTTTTGTTCATTAACCAATATGTGAGATTATCTTTTCCTTTGTGTAAAAATTATTCCGAAATTTTAGACATCAAATATGTCCTATTTTTAGTTCCTCCTACTATGCCTTGTCGTATGATAGACCAAATATTCTTTCTCGATGTATTTTCCATGGTGCCTTCTCCTTTCTAAATCACATTTAGACATCTCTCGTTCTAACACAAATATTAGCTATGCAAGCATCACATTCGTCCAAACACTTGAGCTTTACAACCATGAGGAGACTCAATAAGTTGTTTGTCGCAAGATCTAATTTGGATACATAGTCTTGCACTGCTCTTACACTCATCTTCGAGTTAAATAGTTTGATCGAAGTTTTGAACCTTGTGGATTGAAACTGTTTTCCATACAACCTTGAGAAGACTCAACAAGTTGTATAGAGAAACATGCTTTAAACATCAGTATATTCAAGCTGCCACTGCTCATAGAGGCGAGTGTTAAGTAGCGTGCTTTTATAATGTTAGATTTTAGAGCTTAAGGAAATGATTGTCCTTAACTCAGTGCTAGGAAGGATACTTTAAGATCAGTGAGAACATAGTTTGGTTTATCAAATATTCCTTAAATAATCATTTGTCTAGTTGACTTAATTTTTTTAAGGATATTACGATTTGGATTCCACCCAGTAAAACATAGAATTACCCTAGTTTACCATATGTTCATGATTTTTAAATATAGTTGAAATGGTTTTTATTCAACTATATCCTCCCACTATTTTAGCGATCATCTTAAGCCATATAGATGAACGAATTAATACATTTAATGGGAGAGGGACCTAACCACCCTGAGTTTCACAACATTGAGGAGACTCAACAAGCTGATCGACCCTGTAGTTGGTAGATGAACTCATTATCAATCACATAACATGTGACTCCATATAGGTTTTTAGCCCTAGTCACTTATGATCTTCAGGAGACTCAACAAACCATAATGTATAGTCTAGTCTAACCCTTGTTTCCATGTCTAATATTAACTTACACCGACACTCTAGGAGACCCGACACAACGGTTTGTGTTAATACCAGACTACATCATATGTATGATGGAGTCGGTGTCTAAAAGAGACCATGTCATAGTTTTAGGAGACTCAACAACCATGACAGGCATCTTCTAGTCCCATAATCCAAAAACAAGGAGAGCTAGGGCTAATCTTGAAGAATATTTTTAATGTATTTGACTAGATATAATTGATGGATTCACATAATCATAATTCGCATCCTTGCGGTCTAGCAAAACACGGCCAGGGATTTGGCTATGCCAGGATCACTATCCCCAGTCGAGCTAGGGTGATCCACAATACTAGTCAAAAACACTAGACCGGATCATGATAAATTGAAAGATCAAATTATTCATATGTGTGACATCGACTTGAAATGGCTTCATTAAAACTAGTTAATCCTATCAACTATTTGAATCCTAAAATTTGAAATTATTAGAATTGGTTAATAACTTTTATTAAAGTCCTTATCAACTATAAGGATTATTATGGTGCTATCCTAATCATGTATTAAGGATTTAAAGTTCAAATTGCAACAATTTAAATCATAGCCTTTTTTCAAAATTATCATTAGAACAATTAAAATAATAATTGTATAAGAGGACTACCCTAATCAAGTATTAGGAGTTTAATATGTTGCAACAATTTTTAAATCATAGCATGTCCTTCAAAAAATTATCATATAATTTTCTTAAAGCTTTTAATGGCTATCCTAAAAGTTTTTTCTTGTATTATCATATAATAAGTAGAACAATTTAACCATTAAAAATATCAACTAAACAATTTAGCATGATAACAGATTAACTAAAAGTTATCACAAAAAATTTAGCTAAACATGCAATTTAAAATATATCTCTTAAGTTTAAGTTACAAAAAATTATCATCATCATATAATAATTAAGATTTAATTTTTAAAATTATCACATGATTTTAAAATAGATCTAATTTTCAAAACAATTTTTCGAAAATAAAACGCCACATGGGAACGACTATTTTAATAGTTTAATTAACAACCTCCATCTCATGGAGAAACATGTTGTATGATATACATTTTATAATTGCAAAACATAGAACAAATAGACTGGCTCCAATACCAAAGAAGGGTTTCGTGGGTCCTTAGGGCTATAAAATCGACGTCCGGCCTAAGTCAGATGGACGACGAAAACATACAAGCAGCGGAAAACCAACTTAAAACTATTTTAAGTCTAGCCCAAAAGAACAAACCATAGCAAGAATCTCTATTATCCCAGGGTTGGGTCTGGCCAACCCGTAAAGATAGATCTTTCAACCTATTTGCAATTATAAACTCTTGTTAATAAACTACATACCTTTCACTTCGTTTCTGCAGAATATAAAGCATCGTTTTCAGCAACATTTTTTTCCTTCGAAGTGATGCCCCGCGTCACTTCTCCCAAGCCGAACCACGTCCCGAGCTGAACCACATCCTGAGCCGAACTGCTTCCCGAATTGAACCATGTTTCGAGGCGAGCAAAAACATTGTCGCCGATTCAACCATGCGCCAAAGAAAGTTTCACCTTGAGTGGATCCTCCGTCAAGATTTTGGATCCGATCCGAACTCCTTCGTAGCTTTGCTAGAGACCGATCAGGAGTAAAGAAGAATTTTGAGAGAAAGAGGGAATATTAATTTAAGTCTTAATCCGAGCGTGCTCAAAACTTTTCGGAGCTACTCGAATTGAAGACTTGATGCATGTTTCAAGGAGGTGGGTAGGCCCCTCTCTATATAGGCGGCTGACCCCTCCTCTCTTCTCAATTTCCGATGTGGACTAAACACAATAAAAATAAAAGCGGTGCACAAGCATAAAACAGGCTAAGTAAAGAAAGATGTTATGGGAAGTAACTACCGACATGTGTGACAAGTAAAGTAAAGGCAGTCCTGCATGCAAGTGCGATAAGTAATGTGTAGGTGGTTGTGCAAGTAAGGTAAGTAATGTATGAGAGCAATAATTGTAGCATTTTATGTATGATTCGAGAGTAATAACATATTAACCAGTATGCATGGTGATGACAATAATAAGACAAACAGATATGTAAAGT
>JAULAV010005521.1:0-36001 GCA_030789695.1 Scilla litardierei
AAAGGGCCATGGCCGGCCATGGCCGGCACCGGCCAGGGCGAGGGAGCCCTGGCCGTGGCCAAGGCCAGGCTTGGCCGAGACCAGGCCAGGGCCAGTGGGCCCTGGCCGGCCTCGACCAAGGCCAGGGGCCAGCCTGGCCGGCCCTGGCAGGGGCCAGGGCTGGCGCCCTGGCCTCTGCCAGGGCCTGGCCGGCCTTGGCAGAGGCCAGGGCCAATGCCCTGGCCTCAGGCCAGGCCGTCCTCGGCCAGGGCAGAGGCCCTTGGCCGGCCCTTGGCCAGCCCCGGTCAAGGCAGAGGCCCTGGCCAAGGGGGTGCCAAATAACTGATTGGTCGGTATTGGTCGACCAATTCGGGATTATTGGTCGACCAATTTAGCCAGAAGCCTTGACAATGGTTTCGGCCCCGGCAACCTACAAGCCTAGCCCATACGGGGCCGACGGCAGTCATCTGCGGCAAAATTCTCCAATAAGGGGGAAACGCCTGGATCCATACGGGAGTTGGCGACGATGGCTTGCAGAAAAATCCCCAAAGGGGGATCCGGCCTTGGTACAAGTATGACTTATCCCGAAAAATGGCCAGGGATTACCGCACATTTCACTAGTATCAAAAGGGTACTAAGTTGGGATATCGCATTTTTTCCCAAGGGGGGATCCGGCTTTGGCCAAGTTGCGATGGCAATTCTCACTTCAAAAGGAAGATGAATTCGGCCTTGCCACGGCACGACCCCGATAATGGCCGGGGAAATTGTCGAAATGTTTTGGCTATAACACCCTATAATGGGGTATAGGCCTTGCAAAATACGTTTGCAAAATGCATTTGAAAAATACGTTTTCAAAATACTGCAAAACACGTTTGCAAAAATATTTTTTGAAAAATACATTTTCAAAAACACTTTTCCGCTGCGAAGTACTATAAGAGTACTATCGTTTGATAAGTGAGGGGGAAATATTGAAGGATTGTTCTAAATGGTGATTGGAATCGTAGAAACCTTTTCGATTCTATAACAACATCTTCAGTATTTTTCGAAAGTAACTAATCAAATTATAAATGTCGTTCCAAGTGGGAGTTGAAATTAGAACTATCCAAATGGGATATTCTATTATCACTTCAAATGGGAATTATATTTTAAGAAATTTTCAATGCAATGTTTTTGATCAAACCTTTGGTTTTGTGTCTTTTGCAGCATTTTAAAAGTAAAATATCTTCCGCTTCAAAGAATATCGTCGCTGAGTTAAACAGAGGTGAAAAACTCAATGGCGATAATTACAAACTTTGGTCCATCAAGATACAATACATTTTAGAGGCGCAAGAAGTGCTCGAAACTCTAAAGAATGTAATGATTGAACCCGAGTTGGGCACTACGGCCCAATACAGACGAGACAAGGAAGATTTTGATGCTTGGTCTCGGAAGAATAAGATAGCTCGCATTACGTTATTGAGCAGTATGGCCGATGACATAATGTGCATCTTCCGAGAGCATGCCCTAGCCATGGACATATGGTCCAAGCTAGAGGAGAAGTTTGGTGGCACATCGGTGTCAAAACTTCGCGCCTTAACTATAAGATTTGATTCATACAAGAAACGTCCAGATCATTCCATGGGGAAACATCTGCGACACATGGCAAATCAAATCTCAGAGTTAAAGGACGCAGGTCATGTGCTCACTGATGAGCAACAAATCCAAGCAGTCATACGTTCCCTACCAAATAGGTGGGACCAAATGAAGATGCATCTCACTAACAATGAGAGCATTAAGACCTTCAGCGATGTTTCCAAGTACCTCGAATTAGAGGAAGAGTGGCTTGCGGCTGCCAAGCCTAGTGCAGAAGTGCACATGGTTGCTAGTTCCTCACACGGGGGAAAGAAACGGAAAGATCGTTCGAAGTCTACTAATGAACGTAATAAGCAACCTGAATCTACCAAGAAACCCAAACATAAGAGTGGGCACAAGAAATGGCACAAGAAGAAAGACTTGAAGAGGATCAAGTGCTTCAAGTGCAACAAGTTCGGTCAATATGCTCGTTCGTGTACGAGTGGAAGTGACGAGGTAACTTGTAATACTAGTTACATATGTGTTTCTAGTTCAATATTTCTTATGGAATCTAATCCATTTTGGATAATTGATTCAGGTGCCACCGACCACATAGCAAGGGACAGACGGTCCTTCGTGGAGTATCACCGGATACCCCAAGGAACAAAGTGGATCTATGTAGGAAACAACACACGTGTTGAAGTGAAAGGCGTTGGGACTTGCAAGCTAGTCTTGGACAACGGCCGCACTCTCCTACTTCATGATGTCCTCTTCGCTCCAGATATTCGAAGGAATATTATTTCTGTGGTTGTTTTGATGGGTCTTGGTTATAGCTGGTTCTTTCAGAATTGTAAAGTGGACTTGTTTTGTAATAATTCCTTTATTGGTACTGGGTTTGTATTTAAAGGATTTATTGTAATAAGTACACTGTATGATTCCTCGTGTAATGAAAATTTCCTTATTACAAATTCTAAGACTTATGAGTCTGATGTGATTTTTTGGCACGCAAAGCTTGGTCATATTGGACCAATGCGTATGGATAGACTTGCCAAATGTGGCCTTCTATCCAATGTTTCAAAGGTTGAAATGTCGACCTGCGAACATTACCTAGTGGGGAAATCTTGTCGCAAGCCGTTTGGAACCGGCACAAAGGCCGAGGTTCCATTACAGCTTATCCATTCGGACATATGTGGTCTGATGAATGTCAAGACAAGACGCGGGAAGTCCTATTTCATCACTTTTATTGATGATTTCACCCGATTCGGACATATCTATTTGATATCCCACAAAAGTGAAGCATTGGCTTACTTTAAAAACTATATGAGTTTAGTGGAGAATCAATTAGATCGCAAGATTAAGGTCTTGCGAACCGATAGGGGCGGTGAATATCAATCAACAAGTTTTAAGGAACTTTGTGATGAAAAAGGCATAGTACATCAGGTAACTATGCCTTATACTCCTCAACAAAACGGTGTTGCAGAAAGGAGAAATAGGACTTTAATGGAAATGGTCCGTTCAATGATGGCACAAGCTAACTTGCCAATCACCTTTTGGGGTGATGCATTATTGACGGCCGCTTTCATTTTAAACCGCGTACACTCGAAATCAGTTAGCTCCACTCCTTATGAGTAGTGGAACCAAAGGTCTCCTGACTTAAACATTTTGAAACCTTGGAGTTGTGCATCCTACGCACATATTTCCTCCCATAAGTATGGAAAACTTGGGTCAAGGGGAAGGAAATGTATCTTTATACGATACGCAAAAAACTCCAAAGGTTATGTTTTTGTTAGTCAAGAAGACAATGGTGGGCTAATTGAGTTTGAGTCGAGGGATGTCACTTTCTTGGAAAACGAGTTTCCAAGACAGGGCGAGATAAGTCAGGACTTATCTCTATTTGAGATTTATGATCAAGAAGGATTACCTCATTCGAGTGGGAGAATTCTTGGTGAAAACGAAAATACGTTTCAACCTTCACCAATGGATTATACGAATGACGATTATCCTATTCCATACGGGAATAATGATCCAAGTGGGAGCAATTCTAACGACATTCCAAGTGGGAGTGATATTAGAATTGATCTAAATTCGAGTCAACAAGGACTTGAAGAATCTCAAATACGACGTAGTAGTCGTACAAGGTTGGCTCCTCTAAGATTTGAGGATGAATTTCCGTAAACCTTTATGACTTTACTACAAGAAGATGACGAGCCTGCTACTTTCAAACAGGCCGTATCTTGCCCTGCTAAAGACAAATGGATGGAAGCGATGCAAGAGGAGTTAGAATCCATGAAAGTTAACCAAGTCTGGGACTTAGTTGACTTACCCAGAGGACGTAGAGCTATTGGGAACAAATGGGTTCTCAAGATCAAGCATAAGGCTGATGGCTCTATTGACAGATATAAAGCTCGCCTTGTCGCGAAAGGTTTTACGCAACAGGAAGGGATAGACTATGAAGAGACCTTCTCACCTGTTGTTCGTTTTACCTCGATTCTCCTGATTCTGGCAATGGTAGCTTGCTTAGACCTCGAATTACATCAACTGGATGTAAAGACTGCCTTTCTCAATGGAGAATTGGACGAGGAGATCTATATGAAACAACCAACAGGGTTTGTAAAAGAAGGAAACGAACATAAGGTTTGTAAACCTCTTAAATCCATATATGGTCTTAAACAATCATCGAGGCAATACAATTTCAAGAAGTTGTCTTATCAAATGGTTTTACCATGCTTGATGAAGATAACTGCGTATATATCAAGAAGATTAAAAGCAAGTATGTTATCATGTCTCTATATGTAGATGACATTTTAATAGCCGAAAATGACAAGGGCTTTGTGATGGATATCAAGGCTTGGCTTTCATCAGTTTTTGAGATGAAAGACATGGGAGAATCCGCATATATCCTTGGAGTGAAGATTTCAAGGAATCGTTCGAAGAAACTTCTTTCTCTTTCACAGGAGACTTATATAAAGAAGGTTCTAGAACGATTTAATATGCAGGACTGCAAGTCCATTGATACTCCTATAGCAAAAGCGATAATTTATGTCTGAAATCATATCCTAAGAACCAAAAGGAGAAAGAGATTATGGAAAAAGTTCCATATTCCAGTGCAGTTGGTAGTCTTATGTACGCTATGATGTGTACAAGACCAGACATCTGTTTTACCGTTGGAATGGTAAGTCGTTACCAATCCAACACAGGGCAAGAACACTGGAAAGCGGTTAAGAGGATAATGCAGTATCTTAAAGGAACTGCAGACTTGCAAAAGACTATGATAAGACCAAGAAGGTAGGCATAAGGTACATATCTACGCATGAGATGGTAGTGGATCCGCTTACGAAGGTGATCCCCAGAGATGTGTTTTACAAACACTTATCATCTCAAGGATTGCGTAAGAGCTGAGTTGTACCAATATAAATTCCCATGTCTGTAAATGATCAAATTTAATAAAAGAATAAGTTCTTTTTCAAACATTGCATATGAATTTCTTGAGAAATGTTTGTGTACATTTTTGAAATCTCAGCTATACTTTCTAGTATGTCGGACAGATTGAGGTTGGCTCTCTCACATGAGCAACCGCCTTATTCTATCAGACGGATAGAATAGAGATGAGACCTGTTTAAAGTCAAAATCATCAGACGGATGATTTAGAGTCATGACTTAAACAAAATGGTCGCATGAAAGATCTGCATCATATGGATGCTTACAGAAGATCTAAGAGGATTTTGAAATCCTATCTGTCTAAATGCAGGATGTGAGTCAAAAGGATTATTTGAGTAGAAAAAGAGACTCAAATTCAAACATTGTGGTGTCTGATCATCATCCTTACAACATCATTGAGACATACACTCCCTGGGAAAGGAGCGATGTTGTAATACGTATTCATACTACGTATGCATTTTTGACCATTGGGTTAGAATAGTAAATAAGTTTACTATTATGTGAGACCCAAAGACCATATGGGTCTTAACTCATTACCCTTATGGACTCTAATTGGTTCCTTAAGATTTGACTGGGTGATTGCTATCTTAGCATGTTGCTTATGGACTATGGTTAATTCGGTCCGGCGGGGCATGTTAGAAAAGCGAGTCAAGTCAAGATCAAAAGGATCGCAAGAAGATGAAGATTAATTTCATATTCACATTTGGACTTTAGAGATTCAAAGCTGGCCAGCCAATTGTAATCCAGATGGGATTCAATTGTTGAATATAAAGTATAAGAAATGTGAAGAAATAATCTAGGGTAAAGCATGCGTTGATCTACTCAACTTTGCACCTCGAGGGGTGTTGTGTATCTCTAACAAGTGCACAACAGCGGACTCTATGCGCATGACGGTCACACGGCCTATTTCTCGGTATGATATACAGAAGAGTTAAAGGAAATATGTTTCCTTACAATCCCCTCAAGTGTGAGTGGGAGATGTTGGATATGGACGACATAAATACACCCATGAGGGGATGTATGAGGGTATACGGACCTCAGATGTCACGTGCACGAAGGCGTGCGCGAATGGAACCTTTTCTCATGTGAAAAGGACCACTCGATAAGTGGAAAAAACCACTCGATAAGTGGAAAAAGCCACTTTATAAGTGCAAAATGGCACTTGATAAGTGGATAAAGAAGAAGATAAATGAATGTGCTAATATAGGCTAATAAGCTTATATTTAGTTATTTCCTACAATAACTACCCCTAAAGCATATAAATAGGACCCAAGGGTAAGGCATTCATTCACACTTTCCATGCCATAAGTTTGCATAAGGCATCCTTATGTTCTTCTTCTCCCTTCCATTAAAATCCTCTTCTAGTTAGAGATTTAGGCGGTGAAACTCTGCTTCGATCCTCCGTGACGAAGTATCGACCGTTGTGGCGAATCTGAGGGCGAAGTTCCGAGATTACGGTGCCGCGTACGCAAGCGTAAGTCTCTACTTTATTTCGATCCTAACAACGCTGTTTTGACAGAATCCAACATCGCTGCCTCTTGATGAGGAGAGGAACTCGAGCCATTCAACTTTCCTTTGTCGAAGATGCTGGAGGCACCTACAACCCCAGTCAATGGAGTAGCCATCTTTCATGTATATACACATACATATGTATATACACATACATATGTATATACACATACATATGTATATACACATACATATGTATATACACATACATATGTATATACATATGTATATATATACACATATACATACATATACATATGTATATACATACATATATATAGACATTTGTTCAAGATGATGCTTTGGGTGATAGAGGCATGGAGTAGAATATTGGTTCTGATGTTGGGGCGTCGTCGGCAATCTCTGAGGGGTGGCAGGCTGTGAATCGTAGAAAGACTAGTGCCAAAGCTGTTGTTAAGGGGAAATCAATGAAAGTTGATAATAGGAGAAGGCATCAGGTAAATCAAGGAAGCCAGCGCTATGGGGATAGATTCAACAAGATGGATGGATCCATTCATAGAGTGTAGGCGAATTTTTCAGCTGCTAAGAAGGTGTTTGAAAGAAGAGCATTGAGACCAAATGTGAATATCAAGATCAATCCTCAGGCGATCAAAAAATCTTGGTTGGATGTTTGCACTGTTCGAAGAAGAATATATGAATCCTTGGAGATCGCATTTGTTCCTTCAGCGATTGATGAGGAGGGTTCGGCAATGGTCTGCTATCTTAAGATCTCCTCGCTGATGCTATAAGAAGCTGGGAGCAACGTTGGTTGGATATGTGCTTGGGGATGTGACGTTCTATGGGCAAATCAGAGCGTGGCCTGAGCGAATATGGAAGAAGCAATGTATATCTATATTCTCAAGAGAGAATGGCTTTTTCTTCTTCAGATTTCGAAGCAAAGAAGACTGCAAGGTGGTGCTATGTGGGGGACCTTGGTTATTTGGCGGCATGCTTGTTGTTTTGCAGCGGTGGTCTCCATGCTTTGGCTACAATTGGATATGCTTTCGATGGTGCCAGTCTGGGTTCAGTTCCTGCAATTGCCCCTTAATCTGTGGTCTTTGCTGATTCTCAATAGGATCGCCAGTGTCCTTGGAATTCCAATTTGCTTGGACATAGCCACAACAACGTTGGAGAGGCTGGCATACGCAAGATGTCTTATGGAGATCTCAGGTGCAAATGAGCTTCTTCAGTTTATAATGGTGCAAGTGGAAGGAGGAGAAGAATTCAAGGTGAATATTGTTATTGAAGGAAAGCCCCCGATGTGTTTGCTGTAAATGTTTTGGGCATCTGGCTAAACAATGTATTGCAGCTGTTAAGGCCAAAATTGACCAGAACAGTTGTCAGGCTGACGGATACTCGTAGTGCTGAGCTGGAGCCTTATTAGCAGTTGAGGTTGGACCCATGGTTGGAAGAACCAGGGGTCGGATGCTGGTAGTTGGATGTGATACGACCTTCGATCGACCTATGAGCGACGTTGGGTCGATCGTTCGAGGTTGAAGGACCCAACGTCGACCTTCGATGTTGGATGGCGATCGTCGATCTGCACCATAGGGAGTCGTTAGGGGGCTCGGATCTGGGTTCCGACCCAAATCCCCTCCGATGCTTAAATTAGTAGGGAACTTAAGGTAGAGAGAGAGCTTAGTGCAGCTGAGATCGACACACGGAGGTATGTCTCTAGACTGAAGACACAAGCTCAAATATATGGATGATAAGAGTGAGAAGATAGTGTTCTATGTATTAGATCTTGTACCTTGAAGATGGAACCCTTCTCTCTATTTATAGATGTTCGGGGTCCCCTTGGATACATTGGGGAGATAACAGTCACCCATAATGGGCCACGATCCTTCCCCATTAATAGGAGTAAACGTTACCCACGCCCCCGAGATTTCTGAGCCCGCCATTAATCCCACATTCGTGTGCAGTGGACCCAACGGTCAACTGGCCATTCGGGCTTTGAGTGAGTCGGTAGCGGGTTTCTTTGGTGGGCTTGGTAGGCATGGTGGCATTAGTCAACCGAGTTCCTTGAATGCCAGCCCAATGACTTAACAATGGCCCCTGTCGCACGACCTTGAAGGATCCATCCAGTGAGGTCATGCGATGTTACATCGCATTTAATAGGGCGCGGCAGTCGAGAAAATAGTACTCGAGTTCTAGGCGCCAAAAACGCCTACCTCATTGATTCAGGTGATTTGTCGGTTCGAAATCCAAGACATTCCAGTCCTTGGATCTTCGACACGTGTTCCATCATGCGGTTGTTGCGTTGCCCTTATAAGACGGTTCCAGCGAATGAGCGAGAGAGTATTGTCTTCATTCTCTCGATTCCGATTTCCCTCCTCTCGAAAGCAATGTCCTCGTTCTCTGCCTCTGGAAAAAATGTGGTCACCGTCGTTCAGAAGAATCAGGAAGGGATCATGGAGCCGGGCTTGCTGGCGAACGTGAGGTCCAAGTTCAAGGCTAGCCAAATCGACGTGCTCCAGAAAAAATTCATTTGTCTCGATTATCAAATCAGGCTACCCGGGAGGGACAAAAGCACTCATCGTCCTAGTAATCGGGAAGTAGGGGTCTATGTCAAAGTCTTCAAATGGGGTCTTTGATTTCCT
The DNA here is from genome assembly GCA_030789695.1 of Scilla litardierei. Lineage (NCBI taxonomy): Eukaryota > Viridiplantae > Streptophyta > Magnoliopsida > Asparagales > Asparagaceae > Scilla > Scilla litardierei. The sequence goes on from JAULAV010005521.1 coordinate 9,078, forward strand.
ATGCATCCCTTCTTGCAGTACTTCTTGTGTACCTTGAACATCTCCCTCGGCCTGTTGATGCCGAACGGTATTGGCATGTTGATGGGCTTTATAGTCTTGTGCGTGACAAAGGGAATCGAACCATCCTTGCGTCTGTTCAACCACTTCTTCTAGATCCCACCAATTAAGACCCCCGGGTGGTATACGATAATGGCCCGTCAGGGGAGGAAGCTGCTGGAAGATCTTCCCATATCCAACCCTAAGTAGAGGGACGAGTTTGTGTTCGTGGTCTTTAAGGGGGAGGCGAGCTTCTGCGCCGGTTGGGGCGCCCCGGATTTGGGGCCTGTCGAGGATAAGCTGCTGACCGTCGAGGAGAAGAAAGCTGCCAACACTCTGAAGAATCTACCAGAGGGCGTGAGGTTTGTCGAGTGGCTATGGTCGGACAAGGTGTTGCATCGGATCGTGTATACGAAAGGTTGGTTTGACCGTGCTCGCCAACTATTAGACCCTCGTCAACTCAAGCTAACTTGTTCGTTTCTCTAGCAGGGATGAACAATATTGATTACCAAGTAGATCCCGTAATGAAGGATGCAGTCTAGGCTTCCATCAAAGATGCTGAGGAGAGAATGTTATCACCCTGGGCACCGACAGTATCGAGGTCTTCGACCCAGTCGTTCGGAGATCGGCCCATGGTCGTTGAGGGGATCGCCCAGGAGGCTCGCCCTTAGGAGAAAAAGAAGAAAGAATCCTCCTCCAAGTTTGAGGTGGTTGCACTGGGGGGGGCAAGAAGCGACGGAGGATCCTCCTCAGCGACTCGGAGCCGTCTGGGTCGAACGCATCCGTGGAGCAGACCTCCCAGCCAGGGAGTGATGCACTCTATGAGGAGGATTCGAGGGAGACTCAGGTTAAGTCGGATCTTCATGTACATCGGGACACCTGGCCTTGGGGGTCTGTCTCCCTCCGTAGGGCTGCCTGAGGACATCCCCGAGGAGTTCATGCCGATGTTACTGGGAGACCGATCTCCTCAGGCTCCCCTCGATTGTTCTGAGGAGGAGCTCGTCAAGACGAGGTTTTCGTTGAGGCGCGGGGACTCTGCTCTCCTCGACCGTGGGGCCGCCTCCCGCATCGCCTATAATAAGACCCTTCCATGGGATAGGGTCGTCATGGATGGGGTCGATTATGAACGGCTTGCGTCAATAGATGTCCATGCCAACGTCCAGGTGACTATCATATGGGCATTTATTGATGCCAATATCATCGCATAGGCTGATGATTAGATGTTGTGTGAAGGCTCTTGTGGCACTGCGGTGTTGTGTTGTCGAGCCTCGGAGGTGGCCAATTATGATGTCACTCTGGAGGCCGTCAGGTCAAGGGTGGAGAAGTCCCAGGCTGAGCTGGAAAAAGTCAGCCACCTCTCTGAGACGAGGTCGTTGATCGTTGAGAAGCTCGTAAGAGGGAGGCGGAACAGATCACCTTAAGAGAGCAAGCGGAGAATGCTCTGCTGGAGGAGAGGGTCGAAGCTGACATCATTTCGGAGAAGGCAATCCGGGACTTCACGGACACGTTTCCTGACTCTGATGAGCTATATAGGCATGGCTACGAGCGATGCCAGTTGGAGATGAGGAATCAATTCACTGAGCTCTCCACAGAGATCGACGAGATTCTGGTGATATTTCCAGACCTCGGTGAGGATGAGTCCATCCAAGGTGATGACGAGTCGCATGGAGGCATAGATCTCGTGGTTGAGGCTGCCACTATGGCCAGCGATGAAGCGAGAGCAGTTTCCATGGGGGAACTAGAGCCCACGACCATGCTGGAGGGAGATCAAGGGCCTGAACAGTCGATGTAGGATTTGGCCTGCATTTTTGAATGTATATGGGGTGATGTAAGAAAACAATATTTTGTAATGAAGACGGACAAGAGAATTAGCCTGTGTATTCTCGTATGCTATTGCCTCTTTTTTTTGATGTTGCTCACACCCCATGGTGGTCTTAATGCCTGATGGTCCCTTTCGATGGGTTAGGCGTTGCTTCGGGATGATCGAGGGTAAACCATCGAACCACGCTTAGGATTTGACCACCATGTTCCATGGAGAAGGAGAGATCTACCCGATTCGTGCTCTATGATAAGGAGAGTTCTACCCGATTTCCATGGAGAAGGAGTGATCTACCCGATTCGTGCTCTACGATAAGGAGAGTTCTACCCGATTCGTGGCCACTTCGATTCACGGATGAAGCTCATTCGAGAGAGAGTCGTTTAGTAGGGAAGGGATGGTCCCTTCGAATTACAGCTGATGCTCGTTTGAGAGTCATTCAGTAGCGAATGGGTGGCCCCTTTGAATTATGGCTACCGCTCGTTCGAGAGGGAGTCGTTTAGTAGAGAATGGGTGTTCCCTTTGACTTACGGCTGACGCTCGTTCGAGAGTCATTCAGTCGCAAAGGGGTGGCCCCTTCGACTTACGGCTGATGCTCGTTCGAGAGTGAGTCGTTCAGTAGCGAAGGTGTGGTCCCTTTGAATTACGAATGACGCTCATTAGAGGTAGTCGTTCAGTCGCGAAAGGGTGGCCCCTTCGACTTACGGCTGATGCTCGTTCGAGAGTGAGTCGTTCAGTAGCGAAGGGGTGGTCCCTTCGACTTACGGCTGATGCTCGTTAGAGAGTCGTGCAGTCACGAAGGGGTGGACCCTTCGACTTACAGCTGACGCTCGTTCGAGAGTGAGTCGTGCAGTAGCGAAGGGGCAGTCCATTCGACTTACGACTGACGCTCGTTCGAGAGTCGTTCAGTCGTGAAGGGATGGCCCCTTTGACTTACAGCTGACACTCGTTTGAATGTCGTTCATTCGTGAAGGAGTGGCCCCTTCAACTTACGGCTGATGCTCGTTCGAGAGTGAGTCGTTCAGTAGCGAAGGGATGGTCCCTTCGATTTACGGCGGACACTCGTTCGAGCGTCATTCAGTCGTGAAGCGGTGGCCCCTTCGACTTACGGCTGACGCTCATTCGAGAGTGAGTCGTTCAGTAGCGAAGGGGTGGTCCCTTCGACTTACGGCTGACGCTTGTTCGAGAGTCGTTCATTCGTAAAGGGGTGGACCCTTTGACTTACGACCGATGCTCGTTCGAGAGTGAGTCATTCAGTAGTAAAGCGATGGTCCCTTCGACTTACGACTGACGCTCGTTTGAGAGTCGTTCAGTCACAAAGGGATGGCCCCTTTGACTTACGGCTGACGCTCGTTTGAGAGTGAGTCATTCAGTAGCGAAGGGGTGGTCCCTTCGACTTACGGCTGACGCTCGTTCGAGACTCTTTCAGTCGCAAAGGGGTGGCCCCTTCGACTTACAGCTGACGCTCGTTCAAGAGTGAGTCGTTCAGTAGCGAAGGGGTGGTCCCTTCAACTTACAACTGACGTTCGTTTGAGAGTGAGTCGTTCATTAGCGAATGGATGGTCCCTTCGACTTACGGCTGACACTCGTTCGAGAGTCGTTCAGTTGTGAAAGGGTGGCCCCTTCGACTTACGGCTGATGCTCGTTCGAGAGTGAGTCATTTAGTAGCGAAATGGTGGTCCCTTCGGCTTACGGCTGACGCTAGTTTGAGAGTCGTTCAGTAGCGAAGGGGTGGTCCATTCGACTTACGGCTGACGCTCGTTCGAGAGTCATTCAGTTGCAAAGGGATGGCCCCTTCGGCTTACGGTTGACGCTCGTTAGAGAGTGTCGTTCAGTAGCGAAGGGGTGGTCCCTTCGACTTACAGCTGATGCTCGTTTATTTACCTCTACATAAGTGAGTTCAATTTTCCCAACACCTCTTAAGGGTCGGTTCTTTTTTCGAGGGGAGTTTTGATTGGGTAAAATTTACTAACTTTACAAAGGCTCAAAGAAGCGAAGTTTTATTTGATAAAGGAAAACATTCTTTATTGAATGGAAAATTGGAAGGGCGTACATGAGTTTTCTAATCGACATCGGAGCTGTTACCGTTCACTTTTATTCACTAGGAGTTTTGTGGTGGTTCATCAGTCGACCACCTTGGTGATAGGTGACCCTGTTATCTTCCCCTTTTGCTTCGAGGATCCTTCATTGCTGGGTGGGTTGTCGGCCGGGCCTTTGGGGTGTCCTCGTTTGACTAGGTTTTCAATCTCCTTTTTGAGAGTCCAACAGTCGTCTGTGTCGTGCCTGTAATCGTTGTGGTATTTGCAAAATTTGAGGTCATCCCTCTTCTCGTACTTTCCCTTCTTCACAGCCTCTTGGATCAGCTCTTCTCACGGGGCAAGGCGAGGACTTTGGTCTTAGGAACGACCAGTTTAGAGTAGGCAGGACGCTCCTTGCCTCGAGGGCTCCTCTCCATAGGCCTCTTGACTCGGGCCTCCTGGCGGGGGGTTCCCGAGCTTGGTTTCTCTTGTCTCGTGTCTCCGCGACGGGAGGGGGTGCCTTTCGCATTAGCCCCAGCTGGCTCTTCTGCCTCCTCGGAGGAAGTGAACCGATCTATTATGTTGAGCATCTCTGCGACGGTATTGGGGGGAACTGGTGAAGGGCACTCCTCAAATGTTTGTTCCTGACAGCCTGGATGAGCGTTGCTATGATAATCATGTTTGGCATCTCTTCTATGTCGAGCCTCTCATCGTTGAATCTCTGGACGAAGGCTCGGATCGACTCGTTCTTGTTTTGTTTTAGCGAGATGAGGTGGGATGTCTGATGTGTCCATATTTTCTACTATTTCCACATCATCATTTCATTGCATCCCATGCCAATTTCGCATCCCAAATCCCACATTTTACTACGATATTGCATTTCTGACGATATATTCGAGTTTCGTAGTGTTTTATGGTTTTCAGGGATTTTGGAGCGATTTGGGACCCCGCTTGGGTATGGACACATCCGACACGTTCGTGAGCTCATTGGCGAGGCTCTGGAGGAGTTCACCGTACCTTTGGAGCCATAGGGGGAGAAGAGAGAGAGAGCAGGAGGAGAGGAGAGAGCTTCAGCAACTGCTGGAGAGTTTTTCCCAGACTGCTCGGTCGAGCAGTTCAGATGCTCGGACCGAAGAGCTTCAAATGAAATAAAGGAGTTAATACGGGCCGGCTCAGAACGAGTAGTTCATCTGCTCGGTCGAGCAGTGTCAAATTCAAAAGTTGAAGCAATCCGAGCGACACGGCCCGAGCAGCTCTTTGGTGACCAAAACAGCTTATGCTCGGACCGAGCAGAGCTGACTCGGCTCGGGCAGGCAGAGCGACGATTTTGAAGATTTTCGATTCCATGTAGTGCTCGGTCGAGCAGCTCATCTGCTCGGTTCGAACGACCGAACGAGCAAAGCACTGCTCGACCGAGTCATCTACTCGGTCGGCAATGCCGGGGCCATTTTTGGAAAGATATTCTGAAGCTGTCGATCGCACGATTTTGGGGGGATTGAAGCTGGGAGCTCACGGCGACATCAGGGCGACTCATTTTAGATTTTGGGAATAGTTTTTTTGAGGGAGCTGAGCGAATTTTTGGGTGATACTTTTGAAATTAATTTTGGTTAAACAGAGACTGGATCTAAACATTCAGTTGGTGACTTTTATTCTCGATTATTCTTGCGCTTGGAATCTGGAATTCATCTTAGATCTATAAATTGTATTTCTTATCCATTCCTCGTTGTAAGTCTTCTACTTTTATTCTCTTGATTGCTACGATGTTTTCCTCTCTAGGAATGATGTTTTTATCTATTATTATCGCCATGTGTGAGTAGATTATTCTAGGGTTGATGGGTTAGCCCTAGGAACCTAGGGGGAAGATGTAGAATTTGATCTCTACGTTGAATTAGGGATTTAGGGGAGTATTTCGGTCGATCCTACCGAATCCCTGGATAACCCGTACTGAGATCATGCCCACAGTCTGTGGAATTGATGTGCTTAAGGGGTATCTCTGGGATTCGAATAGGGAAATCGGTGGATCCAACCAAGCCTTGTGACCATGCACGGCTCGCGTCTTGAGTGGATCCATCGACAAACTATACCGCCTCGTTGACGGCTATCGCTATTGCGTCAACGAGAGCCACCGAAATACCTCGCAATTCTAACCCACAAGAGTGGTTTGAATTGGGAGATTAATCCCCTAACCCTAATGCAACGTAATGATTCTATTCCAACGTCGATCCCCAACGATCTTAGTGGCAATACCTAATACCCTAGTCCTTTTTATTAGTAAAACAACAATAACACCCAACCAACAACTCCAATCCGATAGCTATCTCGCTTCGAGATTTAGAAATAAACTGAGAATTCATACACACTATCACCGTCCTTGTGGGATTCGATATCATTTATACTATAACTTGACACCGTCTGCTTGCTGATTGAGCCCGAAATTGAAGCCTAGGGGCCATACCATGCCTGGCGATCGTGACACTGCCAGGTGGAATCTAGGTGTAGGTTTCGGGTGCGTCAAGTTTTTGGCGTCGTTGCCGGGGACGGAAATAGTTTTTATCTCAGTTTATTTTTATTTTGTGAAGTTTGCTAGCATTCTAATAATTTCTCACCTTTCCATTATTTTTATTATTTTTATTTATTTCGGTGCTACTGACGATATTTGTTTGAGTTTTGTTGGTGCATGAACACTCGCTACAAGGGATCTACTAGAGAATTATTATTCGATCCCAAGATCGAGAAGACATCGAGGGCTTTGAGAGCCTCAAGTAAAAGTTCATCTCCCTCCGCTCAGATGGCAGAAAACAATACTCCTCCTCCTCCTCGCACCGGGTCCATCAGGGACCATATGAAACCAACGTTCGGGAACAACTCCTCCATTCTCAAACCGCAACTGGCAGCAACGAGCTTCGAGCTAAAGATGGGGTTGATTAATCTGATGCAGCAGGATCCCTTCCATGGGCATCCGCATGAAAATCCCAACCATCACATTGACACCTTCCTGGCGAAGTGTGATACGTTCAAGGCAAAGGACGTTAGCGATGATGCTGTGAAGCTGCGGCTTTCCCCGTTCACTTTGAGTGATAAAGCCTCTATTGGCTCCGGGCCCACCCTCCCAACCATTTCACCACCTGGGAGAAGCTTGCACTTGCCTTCGTGGATAAGTTTTATCCACCCTCGAAGACGGTGTAAATCAGGGGAGCTATTTCAAACTTTAAGCAGCTTCCACAGGAATCACTCTATGAGGCATGGGAGAGGTTTAAGGATCTCCAGCATCAATGTCCCTACCACGGGATCCAGCCCTGGGATCTGGTGCAGAGCTTTTACAACCGGCTCTAGCCTAGCACCAAGATGATCATCGATGCTGCGGCGCAAGGTGCCCTACTTGATAAGTCTCCTGAGGAGGCTATAGACTTGTTGGAGCATATGGCGGCCAACACTCAACAATGGAATGATGAACGGACTGTTGTGACCCGGACTCCTGAGGTCAAGGTCGCTAGCCACTTGGATTCTCACATCGAGACCTTGTGCAAACAAGTGACCCGCATTGAGCAGCGTCTGGACTCCATCCCTGCTTCACCTAGCACATCATATCATCCTGCAGAAGAGTACGCCAATCAAGGCTATATCCCTAGTGAGGCCCACTACGATGGTGCAGAGACATCTGAGTCGGTATAATACGTCCAAGGAGAGGGACGAAATCAGTGGCAGCATCCAGCTGCTAGGAATCACCCGCGGTTTTCCTATGGAAACCCAAGTGGATGGCTGTAACCTCTGCAATTTCAGAGGCCACCACCTCCTCCTCAGCAGCAGCAGAACCAGCAGCAGGGTGGATTTAGGCCAGCTGGGCCTTACCGACCGCCGGGTTATCAGTTCAGCCGGCCGCCTTAGCAAAATTATGCGCCAAATCCACCCAAGTCCAATCTCGAAACCACATTGGAAACATTCATGAGTGGTCAGATCCGCTTTAATCAGGACACCTCGAACCAATTCAAGAGTATAAATTCTTCACTTGATGAACTGAGGGGTCAAATGTCGCAGCTTTTGAAGAATCATGGGAGATTTCCCTCACAGCCGGAGACAAACCCGAGGGCCCAAGCTAATGTCGTGGTTTCAGTTACCACACGTGGAGGACGGGTGACTGACCCCGTCATGGTTCCGGTGCTAAATAAGGATAAAGTCACTGTTGAAGAAGCCGTCGATAATAGTGGTAGAGAAGAGGCCGCTGAAGGGCCTATAATTATTGAGGAGTAAAGCTTCCCGACCTCCCCCTCCATACACACAGAGGCTAGTCCTAGCCAAAATGGAAAAGAAATACTCCAAGTTCATGGAGTTATTGAAGGAAATTCAGCTAAACATCTCGTTCATGGACGCCATCATAGAGATCCCGATCTACGCCAAATTTTTGAAGGATCTCATCACGGGAAAGTGAAAACCTGAAGAAATCAAGCTATTGGAGGATTCCACCTCCGTGATAAAAAATCATCTCCCCCAGAAGCTGCCGGATCCGGGGAGCTTTACCGTGCCGTGCTCCATTGGAGGGATGCCTATCAGTAGATCAGTAATTGACTTGGGGGCTAGCATCAGTTTGATGCCCCTCTCCATTTTCAAGAGACTGCAGACCGGAAGTGAGCTAGAACCGACGAGCATGTCCATCCAGCTTACTGATCATTTCATCACCTACCCAGTGGGAATAGCAAGGGACGTCATCCTTCAAATACCCCCAGGACTATGTGTTCCCGTCAATTTCATTATCATGTATATGCCTGAGGGAGGGAGCTCCCAACTTATACTCGGCCGCCCCTTCATGACGATGGCCGGTGTTCTGATCGATGTCCAAGAAGGGACCCTCTCTCTCAACGTTGGAAATATCCAAGCCGACTTTCGGCTACAGAAGTCGATGAGAGAGCGAGCTCATGTAGAAGGGGCCAGCTATTTGGAGCTTCTTGAAGAAGAGGCCATTGAGGATTTCACTTCCGAGGGGGTCATGAAGGACCCAATGAAGACGAGCATCGACGATGACGGCGACCCAACCTACCACAAAGCGGTCGCCGCATACTTCCGAGTATTGGATAAAGAAATTCTGAATCGCTCATCAAGTCATGAATAACTGAAATCTATGTGCTACTCAGATGAGATTCTTGAAGTAGGCGGACACCAAATGCCGCCGGATTGCACCACCGCAAAGAATGACGTGCGACCACGCGCACCAAATGACAACTGATATATTTAAGGGAGTCAATCTCACGACTGAAAACGCGCGCTTATTGGGAGGCAACCCAATTTATTAGACTTCGGATTTCCTTTTTTAGTTTCTTATTTTTTATTTTTATTTCATGTTTTTGAGATAAAACTATAAAAATCACAAAAAAATTGATGAGTTCGTCTTTTGTATAGGATGGACAAGTGGGGGTATGCGTATCGACATTATAAACGGAAGGAAGCCGGAGGAGATCATCAGATTAGAAGATTTGGAGAGAAAACCAAGGAAAAATAAGAGGAGACAGGAGACACAGGAGACTCGACCGAGCAGCTTCACTGCTCGGTCGAGTAGTGCAGACACCAAAAGGGTGGAGTATATTGCTTCTTCTACACTGTCCGAGCAGCCTCCTGCTTGGTTCGAGTAGAAATCAACTCGGTCCGAGCAACTTATTACTCGGTCGAGTACTACATGATTTTGAATGTGAGGAGAAAACATCACTCTGCCAACACGACCCGATTATTATCGGCTCGGCCCGAGTAGAAATCGACGCGGACCGAGCAGCAAACTGCTCGGTCGAGCAGTCAAGGGAGTATATCACGACTTAATTTATAAAATTTCAGCTATTTGACTTGGTCGAGCAGCCTTGCAGCTCGGACCGAGTCGATTTATCCTACACTCCCAAACTAGTTGGGTCTTTATACCCAAACCCGTTTATAAATTACCTGAGTTAAAAAAAAATTTAACCTAACCAAAAAATTTTCTAACTTCCCCCCGAGCTCCCTCCCTCCCCCTACTCGTTCACCCCCCCCGTCACCGTCTTCCTCCTCCCGCACCACCGCCGGCGCCGCCGAACACGCCACCCAACTCCGGTCATCCGCCACCTCTCTCCCTTTCTCTCTCTATCTCTCTGCCCCCTTCCCCTCTCTTCCCCCCGTCACCCTCCCTATTCGACATCGCCATCGATTGCGCCACCGCCGCCGACGGCACCGCCGATCCGACCACCACCTCCCCTCGACTTCCCCCCCTCCGCCTACCCCCATCTCCCGTCCAAAGCTCCCCCAACTCCGATCGCTTGTGCCCTAGGGCACAAACTGAGCACAACAGTGCTCGGTCAGACCTCGCTTACCGAGTAGCACGACTCGGACCGAGCAGTACCACTGCTTGGTCGAGTAACACTAGATCGTCCTGTTCCCCAATTTTAATGCCATATTTTGATGTTTCATTTGTTTCTATTGCAGGTGTTCGCTGCTCACGTCATCACGGACTATAGGAAACAGCTTGGTGGAACTCTAGTCACTCGACCGCTCGCATTTCCCGCACATACGGTACACTCGTTCCCTTATTTATTTTTATACCGTATCACCATAGTACCATCTCCGGGATGGTTCGCACGAGAGGTGCGCCCACCCCACCCATCTGTGGGAAGTTGCCCACTCTAGGCGCCTCCTCTTCCAGACCTCTACGTCGTGTCCGACACACCACCACATCCACCACTACATCCACTACTACCACCCCCTCTACCACAGCTCCCGCCACCACCACTACCATCCCCACCACCACCACACCTGTCACGACCGCCGTTATCCCCTCTACCATAGATCCTATCCCCACCACAGCACCTCCCACCGCCTCTACCTCATCATCCCCACACCCCGCACCCACCAGGGATGCCCTTACTGCACGTCTCCGGACATATGGCATCACGTTCTGAGACAACACACTTCGAGAGCACTTTGTTAGGCTCTCTCAGCGCCGTCTCATACCTACCGTGGTCATAGACGTGGCTGCCCGTAGATCCCTCGGACTACTACAGGGAGTTCATCACCTCTACCGAGCGATTCGTTTCGACCGCTTCCTCGGTGTACACGCTCCCACCTACTCCCACATAGCACTCGAGGCTCTCAGCTCCCTTGCTCTTACCCCAGCAGGTGACGGCATCACCTTTCGACTCATGGACCACGACTGCACTATCACATTTACCATGATACGCGAATACTTTCACTTCCCTGTTGTACCCGAGCCCAGAGCAGCCTTTTCTCCACTCTTTGACGTTGACACTTTTGATGCTCGAGCCTTTTGGGAGCGTATTTCAGGCCTTCCTCAGTATCTCCCTAGTCGGTGAAGGGATCGTGCATCATGCACCCAGGCATTCGTTACGCTCAGAGGCACTTAGCTTCCACTCTCTTCTGCAGGCCTGAGGTCGGGACCATGTCCCTCCCTAAGCTTACCCATCTTATGGGTATGACCCGGCCTCTTCGATTTCACCCTGATGGCTCCCTACGACCCCTCATGCTCTTTGACGCAGCCCACTGGTTGTGTCACCGCCTTTACCAGACAGCCACCAACCACTTCGCCACTGACATCTGCTGCGGTGTTTTCTTCACTATTTTTGCTATGATTCTTGATATTCACATCCCAGATGACCTTCACCGCCCTGTTGGCCCGACACGCTTGACCATCGGTGTGCTCGAGCATATGCATATTATCCGACCATACGGGGATCATCACTGGCTATATCTCGTAGGCACCCACCATATCCCCAACATGGTGCTCCCCACCCCTCACCTCACACACATCCCAGCTATCCAGCTTGACTGGATGATTCCTCATGTCTTCCCACTCCCTCCCATACACGTACTCAAGCCCCTTGGAGCACCCGTCAAGGCAGCCGCCGATGACCCGGTGCCACGCTCCCCGGAGTTCGAGTTACATGACATTGCTGCCTTAGTTTTCGGCCTCCTAGTACCACCTGCTCACCCATCATCTTCTGGAGCCGCTTCTTCCATCACCATTGTATCCACTGTATCTACTGCCATCGAGTATTCGGGGACTGTCCCCACCTCTTGCCCCGAGACTCAGATTTCTTTGACCACTGTATCGGTGCTAGAGGGCACCGATTTACCTTTGGCTGACGACCCTATAGATCTTGATCCTCATGTGCACGACCCAGCCCCCACCCTTCCACCTCTTTCTGACCTTATAGCTTCAGTTCCTATCTCTTTAGGTCCACACATTCCACTCTCCGAAACCACTTCATCCTCATCCGATGCCATTTTTACTGAGAGCGTGTTGACGTCTGTCTACTCGTCTGTGTTAACTACAACTCTTTCTTCTACCATCGCTGAGTTACCTTCGAGCTCACCCTCTCCCACCTTCCACGCTAGGCACCGTGCACCAGCTGCACGTGACCGATTCACGAGAGTGGTGACTCACAGACACATCCCCCGCCCTCCATCTGACTCCCGTACTACAGATGGTTTCTTGACAGCGTTATAGGAGTAGACTTCTCTCCTTTAGAGAGATTTCGATGACTTTGTATGCTCGACAGTTACACACCACTCACGAGTCGAGTCGGACTTGGCATCCATCATAGATCTCCTGAGGACACGTGGACCCCCTCCAGTGATCCTTGTACATGCTCCACCACCCAGGCCAGACACTGTGACCCCCTCTGCACCACTCAGTGCTTCACTTTTCCAGACTTCTACAGAGCCTGTTTCTACCACTTCTGAGTTGGACTTCACCTTAGATCCACTGTCTGCCCTGGTGTTATATTTTGCTGAGCCCTCCACTGCCACCATTGATCTCACCACAAACCCATCACTACCCCCAGAAGGTGGTGCCTTTGCTTGATGTCGTCCTTACCTGCTTCTGCCTCCCCTATTTTATTTTATGCACATCTGTCTGTTCAAGGCCTTACACTTACATAGCTTGGGGGAGGAGCCACACATGCATCATATTTCATTCTGCATCGCATCATTCCATGTTTTTATTTTTCCTTTTTCCTTAGTTTTTTATTGTCTTTCCGCCACCTACCCCACCCCTTTAGCATCATCTCCCGCTCATAAGCATTTTCTTAGCAGTGAGGACACTGCTAGGTTTAGCTTGGGGGATGAGCGCTACCGCTTTTATTTTTAATTTTTTCTTTTACATTTTCCTCCCTTATTTCAGCTGTTATTTCACTTTTTCGCAGATTTTTCACGTCGTTTTCTTTTTTTCTCATTTTTACATCATATTTTCTATTTTCACCTTGCATGCATCTCTTTTTCTTTATTTTTCTCTTTTCTCTGCCTTTCTCTCTTTATTTGCTAAGGATGTTCCTCATGATGATATCTCTCATGGCCTTATTAGTCGTTTGTGATGCTCACTTCTGTTGACACGCTATTAGGGTAAATTTCAGTTTTACTATCTATATGCGTGCATTTCTATTGCTGATCTCTCTGATTTAATGCTTAAAATAAATTGAAAATCGAATGCATGAATTAGTATCTAGTATGCACTATGTTGGGTAATGCACTTTGGTTCACGCATCACTAGAACACTTGGAGCATCTGTTTTTTGTCTCAGTCACTTCTGTTTGCATGCATACTGATATTGTGCTTATTACTGCATGCCTTTTCAGTATTCGTTTAGAGGAATGAAAATATCCATGCTATCTACGAGTTTAGTTAGGGTATTATTTTATCAAAATGTTATGCACCTTCTTATGAGTGAACCGAGAGATATACTATTTTCCTTCTCCACATATCTACATATTTCTCTACATATCAGTTGGTTACACCCCCACAGCTATCTTTACCGCATCTCACTTCCCAAACCCAAAAAGAAAAAGTATAGCTTCTAAAAAAGGAGAAAAGAAAAGGAAATGTGTATATATTCATATATGAAAAAGAAAAGAGAAAGAAAGGAAATGAATAAATATTGTTTGTATCCTTTCATTAGAAGCTATCACTTATACTGGGAAGAAAAAGAAAATAAAATAAAATTTCATATCATTTTCCTTGATGTGCCGCCTCAAGCTAAGCTTTGGGGGGTAAACCAACTGATCACATGAGTGAGCATGACATTAGAGTGGAGACGGTGCATAACGGGGAGATTTAATAATACCTAAACTTTACGAAATGCTTTAGTTTTAGAGATTTTTCATGAATCGAAATGAATAACTGAATGTCATGACTTCTATTCTCTAATGCATGTTGTGTGATTTCTATATGCTCCTTGTGTATCTGTGATTGAAAAGGGCATTGCCAATTTATTTATACTAGACTCTAGAGATTGTATGAGATTGATATGATTTGATGGCGTTATTTCAGTAGACCCTATCCTTTGCCTGCATTGCATGCCAGTCGTATGATTTGTAAAACTAGGATTTGCCCGTAGCATGTATGTTTATCATTCAGAGCATCGTGATATACTATTTGGGCCCGAGATCTGACTGATCATCCCTAGCATTCTCCTTCCACTTCTATTCTATTCTCTTTTCACTCTTCTTCTCTTTTTATTTTTTATTTATTTTCTATTTCCTTTTTGTTTTCCTCCCGGCATACCGATTATTCGTCTTCCTCGAGGATGAGTAAGAGGTAAGCTTGGGGGATTTTGATGTGTCCCTATTTTCTACTATTTCTACATCATCATTTCATTGCATCACATGCCATTTTCGTATCCAAATCCCATATTTTACTACGATATTGCATTTCTGACGATATATTCGTGTTTCGTAGGGGGTTTTATGAGTTTTCAGGGATTTTGGAGCAATTTGGGAACCCGCTTGGGTATGGACACATCTGACACGTTCGTGAGCTCATTGGCGAGGATCTGGAGGAGTTCGTCGTACCTTTTGGAGCCATAGGAGGAGAAGAGAGAGAGCAGGAGGAGAGGAGAGAGCTTCAGCAACTGCTGGAGAGTTTTTTCCAGACTGCTCGGTCGAGCAGTTCAGATGCTCAGGAGGAGAGAAGAGAGCTTCATCAGCTGCTGGAGAGTTTTTCCCAAACTGCTCGGTCGAGCAGTTCAGATGCTCGGACCGAGCAGCTTCAAATGAAAGAAAGGAGCTGATACTGGCTGGCTCGAACCGAGAAGTTCATCTGCTCGGTCGAGCAGCGTCAAATTCCAAAGTTGAAACAATCCCAACGACACGGCCCGAGCAGCTCTTTGGTGACCGAGTCAGCTTATGCTCGGACCGAGCAGAGCTGACTCGGCCCGGGCAGTCAGAGCGACAATTTTGAAGATTTTCAATTCCCTGTAGTGCTCGGTCGATCAGCTCATCTGCTCGGTCCGAGCGACCGAACGAGCACAGCACTGCTCGACCGAGTCACCTACTCGGTCGGTAATGCCAGGGCCATTTTGGAAGATCTTCTGAAGCCGTCGATCGCGTGATTTTGGGGGCACTGAAGCTGTGAGCTGGCGGCGACATCGGGGCTACTCATTTTAGATTTTGGGAATAGTTTTTTTGAGGGAGCTGAGCGATTTTTTGGGCGATACTTTTGAGATTAATTTTGGTTAAACAGAGACTGGATCTAAGCATTCGGTTGGTGACTTTTATTCTCGATTGTTCTTGTGCTTGGAATCTAGAATTCGTCTTAGATCTATAAATTGCATTTTTTATCCATTCCTTGTTGTAAGTCTTCTACTTTTATTCTCTTGATTAGTACGATGTTTTCCTCTCTAGGAATGATGTTTTTATCCGTTACTATCGCCATGTGTGAGTAGATTATTCTAGGGTTGATGGGTTATCCCTAGGATCATAGGGGAAGACGTAGATTTGGATCTCTACGTTGAATTAGGAATTTAGGGGAGTATTTCGTTCGATCCTACCGAATCCCTGGATAACCCGTACTGAGATCATGCCCACGGTCTGTGGAATTGATGTGCTTAAGGGGTATCTCTGGGACCGAATAGGGAAATCGGTGGATCCAACCAAGGCTCGTGACCATGCCCGGGTCGCATCTTGAGGGGATCCATCGACGAACTATACCGCTTCGTTGACGGCTACTGCTATTGCGTCAACGAGAGCCACCAAAATACCTCGCAATTCTAACCCACGAGAGTGGTATGAATTGGGAGACTAATCCCCTAGCCCTAATGCAACGTAATGATTCTATTCCAACGTCGATCCCCGATGATCATGGTGGCAATCCCTAATACCATAATCCTTTTTATTAGTGAAACAACAATAACACCTAACCAACAACTCCAACCCGATAGCTATCCCACTTCGAGATTTAGAAATAAACTGAGAATTCATACACACTATCACCGTCCCTGTGGGATTCGATATCATTTATACTATAACTCGACATCGTCCTCTTGCGGATTGAGCCCGGAATTGAAGCCTAGGGGCCATACCACGCCTGGTGATCGTGACACCGCCAGGTGGAATCTAGACGTAGGTTTCGGGTGCGTCAATGTCCTCTTCTTGGGTCGTCGTCTAGTGGTGAATTGCTTGCATAATATCTCTGCCAGCTCGTCGAATAAGCCGATGCAGCAGCGGGGCAGCCCTTCATACCAGCTTTTGGCCCTCTTCGTTAGAGTGGTAATGAAAGCTCTACAAAGGTAGAGCTCGTCGGCTCCATGGAGCAGTATGCCATTCAGATACTTCTGAATGTGTGCCCAAAGGTTGCCTCTGCCATCGTAAGCCGGTAGGGCAGGGATCTTGAATTTGGAAAGAAAAGGAGCGGAGAGGATATTCTCATTCAAGGGAGTCATCCGAATGGTGGATTGGACCAGCACAGATCGTCCTGCTCCGGGTTGGGAGAAGTTGGCCCCGGAGGATCGATTCATGATATCCTCCCTTCTTGCATGTCCACCTGCAGGGTTTAACGGGTTACAACCTGGAGGTGCTCCGTATATTACCAGATTTAAGATGTCGCGGGTGGCCACCCGGTAATTGGAGTAGGGTGTTCCCCTGGGGCACGAAAGCTCGATTATCGACCCCGGCTCCGTTGTATTAGTGGGCCAGGGGGGTCAAACCATCGAGGTTAATCTCAGATCTTGGATCCCCCAGATCTAGGAGGAATGCTGAGCCCCTCGTTGGTGTCAGGTACGGGTTCAGAGGCGGTGGTGGCTCATTTACGGGGATGGGCTGCCCATGCTCTGGCATACTAAAGCCGCCAATTGGTTGAATTCTCTTCGAGTCTCCCTGGGCTCCTTTGCTTCCTCCGTTGGTCGAGGAGGTGGTGTCGTGGAGTCTGTGATGTCCTCTATCAAGACGATATTTGCTCTTGTCTTCTCCTTTGGACCTTCGACCGGTCTGGCGTTACTGGGTCCAGTTGTCACAGCTTCTGAATAGCTTTGAGATGACAAGCTGGTTAACGTTTTTCACAGACGGTGTCAAACTGTTACGGTTAAAATTGACCAGGACAGTTGTCAGGCTGACAAAGACTCGTAGCGCTGAGCTAGAGCCTTGTCAGCACTTGAGTTGGGACCCTTGGTTGGAAGAACCAAGGTCAGATGCTGGTAGTTAGATGTGATACGACCTTCGATCGACCTATGAGCGGCCGTTGGGTCGATCGTTCGTGCTTTGAAGGACCCAACGTCGACCTTCGATGTTGGATGGCGATCGTCGATCTGCACCACATGGAGTCGTTAGGGGGGTCAGATCTGGATTCCGACCCGAATCCCCTCTAATGCTTAAGTTAGTAGGGAACTTAAGGAAGAGAGGGATCTTGATGCAGATAAGATTGACCCACAGAGGTACGTCTCTAGACTAACGACACAAGCTAGAATATGAGGATGATAAGAGTGAGAATATAGAGTTCTATGTATTAGATCTCATACCTTGAATATGGAACCCTTCTCTCTATTTATATACGTTCGGGGTCCACTTGGATACGTTAGGGAGATAACGGTCACCATAATGGGCCATGATCCCCTCCATTAATAGGAGTAAATGTTATCCACGCCCCCGAGATTTCCAATCCTGCCATTAATCCCACGTTCATGTGAAGTGGACCCAACAGTCGACTGGCCATTCGGGCTTTGACTAAGTCGGTAGCAGATTTCTTTGGTGGGCCTGGTGGGCCTTGGGCACTGGTCGACCGAGTTCCTCGAATGCCAGCCCAATGACTTAACAACAACAAGTGGATTATGTAGAAGGGGGTGAAGGATGGGAAGCAGATTCTAATGGCTGACGAAAGGGATAATCGACAAGGAGTAGGAGGGGATCTTGCTAATAAGTTTGTTGGGAGACAACTAAATAGAATTGCGGAGTCGGTTGATAAGGAGATGGCAGAGGTCTCTGCTAAAGCGGGCTCGACGGGAACATCATGCAGTTTGTTAGGGACGGCAAGAGATGAGGCCAATTTTATTGGGAAGGGTCTTTTTATTAATAATGATATGGATTTCTGTAAGGGGGTGTGTGAGAAGACCAATGTACTGGGGGAGTCTAAGGTTGTTGGGGCATCGAGTGAGGGGGGCTCGATGAATGGGAATGTAAAAAAATGTATATGGGGAGTAAGGAGAAGCTAGCTGCGGCTAGATTGATAGGTGATGTAGCGTGGCTAGTTGTGTCTAGCAGGGAGGGGAGCGAAGCGGGGCTAACGACGATGCTGAGTAATCATGGTACGGGAGTTGTCACACCCCGCTTCCCATTATACTAGAAATAAAGGATGCGAGCAGGTCCGCATGGGCTGAAGCAGTGAAGCTCAAACCCAATAACCGTCTGTGAATAAACCATAAGCATGAACTTGCATGCATTTCAGAAACAACAGAAATAACTATGAATTCAAAGCCAACATCCAGATAAGAGTACACAAAGTAATAAGGCCCTAAACATGGCCAATAACAATAGAGTTCTACAAAGAGGGTACACACCCAATAAAAGTGCAATAAACAAAATTCTAAGCAGCATCAGATAGTGCTCAGCAACTAGTTCTCTGTGGGGAGCACTTCTGGATCAGCGTATTCCTGGTCCAGTGGGTCAGTTCCCTCAATCAGCTTGTCCTCAATGTAACATGTCTCGTGTACTGATATACATTCCAAACAACATAGAAATGTATGTCAGCAAGGTCCTTGGAAAGCAATAATATGATTAGGACCATTGGCAAGGTTTTCGAAAGTAGTTTTCATGGCAGTTAAAGAATTATGAATAAACAAACAATTATAATTTCTAAGCAGTATGAACAGAAATTATACTAGCATGGCAGTAAAAATATGGCAGATCTATTTTAAGTGGAAGCAGAAGCAATTCTATATGTCATACATTTTCAGTATAGCATTTTCAAGATGTTCAAGAGTGTATTCAATTTAGTGACTAAGGTTCACATCGTTAGGCGGCTAGTAAGTGAATCTACCTTCTCGTGCCCTCGAAGGTGACTAGTTTACTACCGACTAGTGCCCGTGAACCCAACCCCACCCATGTGTACTTTCTGGACCACGAGCCAGAGTCAGCCAAACCGGCCAGCATGTTTATAATACTGGAACACGAGCCAGACTAGCCAAACCGACCCACGTGAATAGCCAAATCTTGACATGCAATATCTATGATTAGCCATACCGGCCCTCACGTCTATGGTTTTCAAGCATTTTAAGCATTTCATGTACGTTCAGCAATGTTCCATATTTCATGTCGTTACAAGACATTGTTAATTGGCTTAATAAATATCCACACACACACATACGATGTTATTATCTTGCAATACATAACAGCTAAACATTTGAAGTTGGTGTCGCATTAAATGAAACAGTATTTAAAACATGGAGAAAATGCAAACTTTCCTGTTTGGTGATTTTGGTGTCGTGTTCGTCTCGTCAAATGTGATATTACGGCGAAGTCGGTTTTCTGTTTTGTTTAATATGATAAATGATTAATAAGGAATTATACACTACTAACTCGTATAACTAATTTATTAATTGTTCATATAATTAAGCATATAACTTAAAGTATAAACATTTAACTTAAAAATATCATTAACATTTTAAAATCTTAAATAACTTAATTAACTTAATCAACATTTTAATAACTTTAAAAAAACTTAATAACTTATAGTAACTTAATAACTTAATAATTCAAAAACTTATAACTTAATAATTTAAAAAACTTATAACTTAATAATTCAAAAACTTATAACTTAATAATTCTAAATAACTCAAATCATTCAATTAACTTAAAAATAACCCAATAAACCCAATACCTTACTAACTTAATAACCCAAATAACTTCTGTTACGACATAAAGATCGTGGGAGTCCGACATTTCTCCCAGAACCACTAACGTACCTCGCTGGCTCGCCCTTCCCGAACGGGCAGCCGACCCGAAGTCAGGGTGCCCCATGCCCGAGCTTCAGAGGCCCGCCCTTCT
Organism: Scilla litardierei; assembly: GCA_030789695.1. Lineage (NCBI taxonomy): Eukaryota > Viridiplantae > Streptophyta > Magnoliopsida > Asparagales > Asparagaceae > Scilla > Scilla litardierei. The sequence continues at coordinate 29,219 of JAULAV010005521.1, forward strand.
GCCTCGTCTACCGACGGAGGCACGCCCATTCTCCCCCGGTTACCCAGGACCCACCCCCGAAATGTGAACGGCCGGGCCGAACCCTCCCCAATCAGGCCGGCCCGACGGCCCCTCTCGGACCCAGCCATGGGCAAATGCTCCGCTAAACCCTTGGCTCATCGGACACGACAAACAACCTAGTATAAGGACGCGACTGACACTTACGCCGCCCGACCATCTGACAGAGCACCTCCCTGACCACTGCGCCCCCTAACACTTAATGCTTTCGGCCCTGACACTCTGACAAAAGCGCCCCTGGCCGTTGCACTGTCTGACAAAAGCGTGGCTGACACTCCTGTTCCTGACATCCCCTTCCGAAGCTTCCACTGACAGCAGGGCCAGCTCAGCACGTCGAGTCAGCATGCCAGGTCAGTCCCACCTAACCGCCTATCATCAGGTATAAATACCACTTCACTCCTTACGGTGAGGGGGTTGGCAAATTTACTCTCAATTCATGATTCACACACGAGAGCAAAGGTCGTCCATATATTTGTTCTCCCACTTATAGCTCGTCACGTACGGTCGACTCACCCTTAGTCCGACCTGCGTGCCCAGCCCCCGCTTTAAGTCCCCTTACTGACTTAGGCATCAGAGAGGCTAAGAGTTGGACCTAACTAGGCCTTTCTGACGAGTTGTTCCTTGCGTAGGATAGCTCATCCCCTGGCTTGTGCTCGCCTTCAGCTCTATGGGGCGTCACCCGCGAGCACGGAGGTATGTGCCCGGCAGGTGATGGCGACGGGCGCCAGCAGCAAGTTGAAGCGGAGAAGGGTAAATCGACCCCCCATCACTTTCACCAATGAAGATCTAGAGGGAGTCGAGTATCCGCATGATGACACCATCGTCATCGAGGCTCAGGTTGGAACGGTCATCATTAGCCGTCTCATGATTGACACCGGAAGCTCCTGCGACATCCTGTTTTTGTCAACGGTCGAGAAGATGGGGTGGAATCGGGCAGACCTAAGGCCTTGCACGGGAGCCATCGTCGGCTTCACCGGCCACGCGATCCCCATTGTAGGGGTGATCACCCTGCCGATGACTCTGGGGGAGGAACCGAGGGTCGTCACCTGGGGGACACAATTCGTCGTCGTCGACATCGTGTCGGCGTACAACGGGATCATTGGGCACCCATACATGACGGCCATAGAGGCGCTCCCCAGCCTGCTACACCAGATGGTGAAATTCCGGACATCGCGAGGGGTGGGGCTGGTGCGGGGTAACCATGTGCTGTCCAAAAGCTGCAACAAAGGGTCGACCAGGCACAAGAGCCCGAAGCAGGCCTTGTCAGTCAAAATTCCCGACAAAAGGGAGGACTTCTGCGACCAACGGCCGACCCCTGCTGAGTAGGTCGAAGAGGTGCCCGTGGCGCGGAGGAGGGCAAAACTGTCTCCATCGGGACGAAGCTCCCGGCCTATTTAAGGGTGGCCCTCGTCAGCTTGCTCCAGGAAAGCGTGGACATATTCGCCTGGTCGCCCGTAGACACGCCAGGGGTCGACCCAACGGTGATCTCCCATAGGTTGAATGCAGACCCAGGAGATCGACCGGTCCGGCAAAATAAGAGGAGCGCCGGGGGCAAAAAGAAGAGGGCTGCCGAGGAGGAGGTGGGGCGGCTTTTCAAGGCCAAGTTTATCAGGCCGGTGCACTACCCGGTCTGGCTCGCCAACGTCATCTTGGTGAAGAAGGCCAGCGGAAAATGGCACATGTGCATCGACTTCACTGACCTTAACAAGCTGTGTCCGAAGGACAACTTCCCCCTCCTGCGGATCGACCACTTGGTAGACCAGGCATCCGACTACGAGTTGTTAAGATTTATGGACGCCTTCTCAGGCTACAACCAGATCCCGATGGCGGAGGAGGACGAAGATAAAACATCCTTCGTCACCGATAGAGGCACCTTCTGTTACATAAAGATGCCCTTCGGATTGAAGAACGTCGGAGCGACCTATTAGCGGATGGTGGACCGGATATTCATCCTGCAGGTCGGGCGAAACTTGGAGGTCTACATCGACGACATGCTGATAAAGAGTAGGAGAGCCCCAGACCACATTGCCGACTTACAGGAGACGTTCCGAAGGGTTCGCCAATACGGCTTAAGGCTGAACCCGGCGAAGTGCGTCTTCGACGTGCAGTCGGGGAAATTCCTAGGCTTCATGATAATGAAGCGAGGGATCGAGGTGAACATCGATAAGGTGACGGCCCTCGTCAATATGGCAGAACCACGGACGATCCGGGATTTACAGTGCCTGAATGGCCAGATCGTCGCTCTGGGGCGGTTCCTGTCAAAATCCGCGGAGAGATCGCTTCCCTTCTTCAGAATCTTGCGCATTGCCTTTGGCAAAGCAAAGGACAAGAGGAAGGTGATTCCATGGGACGACGACTGCGTTCGAGCATTCGTGGAGCTGAGGGCCTACCTGCAAAGCCGGTCGCTCCTTGCCAGGCCGGAAGAAGGAGAACCGCTAGGGTTGTACTTGGATACCAGTGAAGAGGTCGTCAGCTCCGTCCTAATCAAAGAGAAAGGGGGCATACAGCGCCCTGTATATTACACCAGCCGGATCCTCCAGGAGGCGGAGACTCGCTACAGTCCCATCGAGAGGGCCGCCTACTGCCTGGTCACAACGGCAAGGAAGCTCCGACCATACTTCCAGGCCCATCCCATCGCCGTCCACACCGACCTGCCCCTCAAGAAGAACCTGAAGAGGTTGGAGCGGTCGGGAAGGATGCTCAACTGGAGCGTCGAGCTCAGCGAGTTCGACATAACATACAAGGCCCGGACGGCAATCAATGGCCAGGCATTGGCGGACTTCGTGGTAGAATGCACTGCTGAGGACGCCCCGGGGGACCAACCAGACGCACCATCGGCGACCGCATCCCCACAAGTGATGGGGGTAGAGAAACCTTCAGAGCCCACCCAGGGAGACATGGACGAATTATGGACCATCCACGTCGATGGCTCAGCGACGGGATCCAGGACGAGGGCGGGTATCGTCATTCAAACCCCCGACGGATGCTCGTTGGAATACGCCTTGCGCTTCAACTTCCCGGCGACCAACAATGTCGCAGAGTATGAGGCCGTGGTCAACGGGCTAAAGCTCAGTAAGGTGGTGGGGGCGATGAACGTATTTCTCCTCAGCGACTCATGGTCATCCAACAGATCCAAGGGAGCTTCGAGGCCCGAGATGAAACGATGAAGCGCTACCTTAAGCGCATCCAAGCCGAGCTCCAGAAGTTCAAGAGAGCGGATGTCCGGCACCTGCCCCGTTCCAGCAACCTCGGGGCAGACGCCATGTCCAAACTAGCCTCTTCCTCCACGGCCGAGATTGGGAAGGCCATCTACATCGAAAGCTTCCTGACACCCACTATTAACGAAGAAGAACTAATGTGTGTCGGCTCGATGACAACATGGATGACCCCCATTGTGAAGCACCTGGAGACAGGGGCCCTACCCAAGGAGCGGATGCTGGCTAAGAAGGTGGAGAGGCAGGCCCTATAATTCGTACTCCTCGACGGAGTATTATATCACCGGCGATGCGCCAACTTCGACGTCCTGCCGTACCTGAAGTGCCTGGGGCCAGAGCAGGCTGAGCAAGTCATCCGCAAAGTGCACGAAGGCTTTTGCAGGAACCACCACTGCGGTCGCACCATCACCCACAAAATAATGCACCAGGGGTATTATTGGCCGACAATGATCCAGGACGCGGCTCAGTATGTCAAAAGATGCGAGGCATGCCAAAAATTCGGCCGACATACGGCAGCGCCTCCGACCAACTTGTGCCCATCGTGAGCCCGATCCCGTTCGCCAAATGGGGGCTCGACATCCTTGGGCCTTTCCCAAAGGCCACCGATGGAAGGAAATATCTAGTCGTCACCGTGGACTATTTCACAAAGTGGGTGGAGGCCGAGCCGTTGGCACGCATCACGTGGACGGACATGAAGGGTTTTATCTGGCAGTCCGTTATATGTCGCTTCGGGATACCCTGCTCTATAGTCACAGATAACGGGATACAGTTCGATTGCGAAGGCTTCCGTGACTTCTGTTGGGGCTAGGGGATCAAGCTCCATTTCGCGTCAGTTGCCCACCCGCAGTGCAACGGAATGGCGGAGGCCGTGAACAAATGCATCTTGAGTCCTATGAAGAAGAAGGTAGACGCTTCTCTTAGGGCATGGGTCAACGAGCTACCGGGAATCCTCTAGTCCTACCGTACCACCCACAAGGTCTCGACCGGAGAGAGCCCATTCATGCTAGTAAACGGATCGGAAGTGGTCATTCCTGTGGAAATCGGAGAAGAGACACTCCGACTGAAACTGTTCGATAAGGATATCAATGGGGAGGGGCTCGGCCTCAGTCTCGAACTAGTGGACGAGGTAAGGTACTGAGCCCTGACAAACCTTATCCGGCACAGCCAGAGGATGGCCCGACATTACGACTCCCGGCTGAAGAAGCGGACCTTCAGAATCGGCGACCTGGTCCACAGAGACACCACCTTCAGACCCGAGACCGCCCACCGAGGGAAGTTGGCCACCAAATGGGAAGGACCCTACAAGGTCATCGACATCATCAGACCGGCCACATATATCCTGGCGACCCCGGACGGAAGCCAGCTAGCCCACCCTAGGAATGCGGAGCACCGGCTAAAGTTTTACCAATAATTGTGAGTTACTTTAATGAAAGATCTTCATTTACACACGTTTCCAAAATTTGTTGTCTCCACGTTAGTGTTTCAGTCTGAACGCTCAAGACCTCTGGGGCAGGGCCAACCCTCCTCACCCTAACCATAGAAGGGCACGGGCCGAGCTACGCGCTCGCTCCCCCCTCAAGACCTCTGGGGCAGGGCCAACCCTCGCCACCTAAACCAGAGAAGGGCACAGGCCGAGCTACGCCCTCGCTCCCCCCCTCAAGACCTCTGTGGTAGGGCCAACCCTCGTCACCCAAACTAGAGAAGGGCACAGGCCGAGTTACGTGCTCGCTCCCCCCTCCAGACCTCTGGAGCAGGGCCAACCCTCGCCACCCAAACCAGAGAAGGGCACGGGCCGAGCTACACGCTTGATCCCCCCTCAAGACCTCTGGGGCAAGGCTAACCCTCGCCACCCAAACCAGAGAAGGGCATGGGCCGAGCTACGTGCTCGCTCTTCCTCCAGACCTCTGGGGCAGGGCCAAACCTCGCCACCCAAACCAGAGAAGGGCACGGGCCGAGCTACTCGCTCGCTCCCTCCTCAAGACCTCTAGGGCAGGGCCAACCCTCACCACCCAAACTAGAGAAGGGCACGTGCCGAGCTACGTGCTTGCTCCCCCCTCCAGACCTCTGGGGCAGGGCCAACCCTCGCCACCCAAACCAGAGAAGGGCACGTGCCGAGCTACGTGCTTGCTCCCCCCTCCAGACCTCTGGGGCAGGGCCAACCCTCGCCACCCAAACCAGAGAAGGGCACGGGCCGAGCTACGCACTTGCTCCCCCCTCAAGACCTCTAGGGCAGGGCCAACCCTCGCCACCCAAACCAGAGAAGGGCACGGTCCAAGCTACGCACTTGCTCCCCCCCTCAAGACCTCTGGGGCAGGGCCAACCCTCGCCACCCAAACCAGAGAAGGGCACGGGTCGAGCTACGTGCTCGCTCCCCCCTCTAGACCTCTGGGGCAGGGCCAACCCTCTCTACCCAAACCAGAGAAGGGCACAGGCCGAGCTACATGCTCGCTCCCCCCTCCAGACCTTTGGGGCAGGGCCAACCCTCTCTACCCAAACCAGAGAAGGGCACAGGCCGAGCTACATGCTCGCTCCCCCCTCCAGACCTCTGGGGCAGGGCCAACCCTCGCCACCAAAACCAGAGAAGGGCACCGACCGAGCTACGTGCTCGCTCCCCCCTCCATACATCTGGGGTAGGGCCAACCCTTGCCACCCAAATCAGAGAAGGGCACGGGCCGAGCTACGTGCTTGCTCCCCCCTCCAGACCACTGGGGTAGGGCCAACCCTCGCCACACAAACCAGAGAAGGGCACATGCCGAGCAACGCGCTCGCTCCCCCCTCAAGACCTCTGGGGCAGGGCCAACCCTCGCCACCCAAACCAGAGAAGGGCACGGGCCGAGCTACGTGCTCGCTCCCCCCCTCAAGACCTCTGGGGCAGGGCCAACACTCGCCACCCAAACCAGAGAAGAGCACGGGCCGAGCTACGCGCTCGCACTTCCCCTTAAGACCTCTGGGGCAGGGCCAACCCTCGCCACACAAACCAGAGAAGGGCACGGGCCGAGCTATGTGCTCGCTCCCCCCCTTAAGACCTTTGGGACAGGGCCAACCCTCGCCCCTCAAAACAGAGAAGGGCACGGGCCGAGCTACGTGCTCGCTCCCCCCTCAAGACCTCTGGGGCAGGGCCAACCCTCGCAACCCAAACCAGAGAAGGGCACAGGCTGAGCTACACGCTCGCTCCCCCCCACCCTCAAGAGCTCTAGGGTAGGGCCAACCCTCGTCACCTAAACCAGCGAAGGGCACGGGCCGAGCTACGCGCTCGCTCCCCCCTCAAGACCTCTAGGGCATGGCCAACCCTTGCCACCAAAACCAAAGAAGGACACGGGCCGAGCTACGTGCTCGTTCCCCCCTCCAGACCTCTAGGGCAGGGCCAACCCTGGCTACCCAAACCAGAGAAGGACACGGGCCCAGCGACGTGCTCGCTCCCCCCTCCAGACCTCTGGGGCCGGGCCAACCCTCGCCACCCAAACCAGAGAAGGGCATGGGCCGAGCTACGCGCTCGCTCCCCCCTCCAGAT
>JAULAV010005522.1:0-16997 GCA_030789695.1 Scilla litardierei
CTAGGTTGTTTGTCGTGTGTGACGAATCAAGGGTCCGGCGGTGCTATCCCCCACGGCTGGGTTCGCATGGGGCCGCCGGGCCGACCTGTTCGAGGGCTGTTCGGCCTAGCCGCGCACCTTTTCGGGTGCGGATCACGGACCACCGACAGGGAGGGGTGCGGATGTGCCTCTGTCGGCATCCAAGGCTGCGCTGTCTGGGTATATCCCTAGCGCACTGCCCCTGGCGGGCCAAGCGAGAGTGGTTATGCGCCTCTGCCGGGAGAGGGGCGCTATGAGGTGCGCCCATTCCCATGTAGCCTCGGACCTCTGGGCCGGCAGTTGTTCACAAAGGGGCGAGTCAGTGAGGTATATTAGTGGTTCTGGGCGGAAGTCGGACTCCCACGATCTTTAGGTCGTAACAAGAGGTATTCTACACAAATGCCTTATTTTCCACTTTACATTTCCTTCCCTAACTCGGTCCGAGGACACGCGTATCGGCCACCCTGTGAGCCATACCGGTCCCGCCGTGCATCTTCAAATCCGTTCTGACTTAGGCATCGAAGGGGACTTGGCCGGAACCAAGGTCCGGCCCCCTGACGAGCTCCTTCGTCTGTCCGGGCTAAGCAGATCCCGCGGCGCCAAGGCTACACCTCAGGCCACACCGACTGAGGCTGAACAAACCCAACAACGAGCCCGCTCGCCCTTGACAAGCATCTTCGTCAACCAAGGCCGAGCAGATCTCCCGGTGCCGAGGCTACCCATCAGCACCTCATTCATCGAGGCCGAGGGCTCCAATCAATGAGCCCGCTCGCACTCGACACGCCGAGGCTACCCTTTGGAGAGCTGGCGTAAGGATCCAATCTACCCTGGTCGGGCAATCGCGCACTTGACGGAACCTAGGGGTCCCACCTGACCCCTTGACCACGTTGACCTTCCGTCCTTCGGTCAACGATTCAGTGGTGAGAAAACACCTGTAAACATCTACCTTCCAAAGTCATGAACAAGAGTAGGCTTAGTTATCGTACGGTCCAAAAACTCCGTGTGTGCAAGGCATGTCATAATTCGATGATCATCAAATCTCGAAGAGGCGAGGTCCGAAATTTTACCAAACCCCCAAAATATAATATTTCTTGCCGGCTTCCCCCACCTCAATCCCTCCCCTTCTGTCCTAGGCCAATATGTATTTAGATGCAGGGGAAGGAAGAATATTCTAACACTATGAGAGGAGAAAAGAGGGGGAGAGTAGACGAGATTTATTCTTTTCATAAGATTATACATAAGATTATGCTAATGAAATTATAACACCGTCATGTCACGATACACTGCAATACAGACCGGGTCAAAGCATTAAATACATAAATGAATAATCAAACAAATAAATTTCAAAAGAATACATGGAAGAAAAGTATAGCAAATGAAAGGAAACAAATGCATTCTTCTCCACAGCTAAAGATCAATCAACCAAACACAATTTTCCATCCACGTGTTTGTGCATTAAATCTCAGCCCCAGGTCCACAAAACGCCGAGCTCGTTGCTTGTGGAAAACTAATCCTTGGCCTCTCTTTCCAGGCATCTTCCAAAGAAAGTCCCGGTCTCCACTGATCGCCATCCAAGCCCTTCCAATAATGCAAGCGGAGTAGACTTTGAATTGTCTGCTTGAAGTCTACACACCTCAATCCGTTAATCATGACAAATAAGAAAAAAAGACAAAAAAAGAGAGGCTTAATCTTAATTAGTCTCTTGGTGCTCCTCTTTCCATCCTTGTAGCTAGCTTGTTCTGCTGCAATGGCCAGGAATATTGACCCATCGCAGGCAACTCGAGGGCATTCAACGGCAGTCGCCTTCCTCGGACAACCCCTGTGGGTTGGCGCGAGCATTTCATTCTCCGTCGGGTGCGCGTTCGGACTCGTCGTCTTCCTCGTCTGGCGATTGCTGGCCGTCGGTCGCCGCATCGAGCCAGATCCGAACAAGGAGCCCAGCACCAGCCCCACTCTCTTCAGCCCGATCATCCGCTCCGTCCAGGACCTGGACTTCCTGTTCGACGAAGCGTCGCCGCCACTCGACATCATCGGGCGGGGCGCCTGCGGCGAGGTTTACAAGGCCGAGCTCGTCACCGGCGAGCAGGTCATCACGGTCGCCATCAAGAAGATAGTACAGCCTTTGCTGATGGACGCCACCCATCTCTGCGACGAGGAGAGCAAGGTGCTGGACCACCGGATGCGGCAGATCAAGTCGGAGATCGTGACGGTGGGCAGGATGCGGCACCCCCACCTCGTCCGCCTGCTGGCCCACGTCCCCAAGCCCGACTGCCACTACCTCGTCTACGAGTTCATGACCAACGGCTCCCTGCACGACGTGCTCAAGGGGGCGGAGGCGCGGCGGATGCTGGACTGGCCCAACCGGGTCAAGATCGCCGCGGGCATCGCGGCCGGCCTCGAGTACCTTCACTTCGTGCATCGCCCCAGGATCATCCACCGGGACCTGAAGCCCGCCAACATCCTGCTCGACGCCCATCTCAACGCCAGGATAGCCGACTTCGGGCTGGCGAAGGTGGTCCCGGAGGCGGTCATGAGCGGGGCGGTCAGCTCGGCTAACGTGGCGGGAACGTTGGGGTACATAGCGCCGGAGTACTACCAGACGCTGTCGTGCACGGACAAGAGCGACGTGTACAGTTTCGGGGTGATACTGGCGGTGCTCGCCACCGGTGTGTTTCCGAGCGACGCCTTCTTTCAGACGGCGGACGAGCCGTCCCTCGTGGCGTGGGTGAGGAGGGCGGTGACGCTGCCGGACCCGAGCGAGGCCATCGATCCGTTGCTGCTGGGGAGCGGGTTTGAAGCGGAGATCGTGCTCGTCCTCAAGGTTGCTTGCTTCTGCACGTATGATGACCCCGTTGCAAGGCCCAACAGCCGGGAAGTTCGTCGCATGCTGTCTGAGCTAGACCGCCCATAAGATTTGCAGCTACTCCAATTACGATTTGATTCATAATAATAAAGTTGGCTTTGAATGAAAATAACACTGAGCAGTTTACATGCATAAGATGAACTGAAGACTCCTAATTGGTTTAGGAAAAAGAATAATAATTTGAGTCACGGTTGGATTTTTTTCTTTGCATGAAGTTCACATGCAAGAATTGTCAGGATATTGAGTCACCATATTTTGAAACACACAATTATTTGTACCAAAATTGAAGTTTGTAAGTGTAAGCACACACGAGCAATTACAAAGAGTTGAAGCCAAGGTGTATATATGGAGTTACAAGAGTAATTAGAAAGAGTTGAAGCCAAGGTGTTTGGGGTCAACAAAGTCAACAACAAAAAGAAATCCATTCAATCCAACAAAAGCTAAAGAAAAGAAGCTCAAGCATGAAGAAGAAGAGTCAAGTGTTGGATATTGAGTCATTCACATATAGTTTTGATGATGAGCAAACATGTCATCTAACACATGAGTACACGAATAAAAAGCAAATCAAAAAAGCAGTCAAAGGATCAGTGAGCTCAACAAGGCCAAGAAGCTAAGGAAGCAAGGCAAAAAGCTTAAGCATGGAAAATACATCAATAGACTTCAACGTAATTATGTGATTTTTGATGTAATTTTTTATTCCTTGCCTTAGTATGTTAAAGCCTTGCTGGTAGTTCACGCACACATAGGAACACATATGAAATGTTTTAAAATGGTTTAAAACTCATTTCCTAAGTTTTTTGAGTCATATCATAAGTATCAGTATAGGAGTCGACTATCTCCATCATAGGAGTTGTTGCGGGTCAGATCCGCACACAATGAATTTGTATTGAAGTGGTGAACCAATGGCATGATGATTACAAGTTTTGGGGTTGATGACGAGGCTAACCACGATTTGAGGACGATTTGTAGATGAGGATCTCAAGGTCACCCATCAATCGAAGTAGGTCACCCTCTAGTTGGTGAAGGTCGCTCTGTTGAATATTGGACTCCCCGGATTTGGTTTTGGATGATGAGCAAACATAAATAATTCATGAACTAACAATTTGTGAGCGCAGTATTGGAGATCGTCGCCAATTTCACGTGAACATTCAAAGCGACATCTCAACACTTTCCAAAGCTCATTTTCATGCCTAAAGCTTCGTTGAAGCTCTTGCGACGCTTTGGAAAATATGAAGATTCAATCGAAGCTATCGAAGACCGTTTATTAAGGTTTTATTTATAGTCTTTTAGCTTCGATATATAGAATGTTAAGCCTTGAGTATATCTTACGTCTATATCTTCATTACGCTCATTTCGTAGCTCTAGGATCCTTGCACAAGTTCATTCTAACTTCCTCGAAGCGTCGCGCTTCGATTCGGACTTTGTTGTGCATGTTAGTTGGTACAAGAACAAGTACTGACCGACTAGATGGTGATCTAGTCGGTCGGCAACTGTTCTTGGACCGACTAGTTTGATTCCTTAAATTCTTGGACTTTACTGTTTACAGTTAGTCGGTCTACGTTGACTCACCGACCGACTAGTTTGTGAACTAGTCGGTCAGTGATGCTTCTTTGACCGACTAGTTGAGACTTACTGTTCACTCTAAAATTCTCCTAAGCTACTGTTTACCGTTAGTCGGTCTAAGAACGTTTGATGACCGACTAGTTGACAATCTAGTCGGTCAACTTTTGTTCTTGGACCGACTAAGTCAACTTGCCTTCAGACTATGTTGTTTTGCCTCTTAGTCGGTCTACGTTCATTGGATGACCGACTAGTTGTGAAACTAGTCGGTCAGACAGTGTTCTTGGACCGACTAGTTTTCTAGGTCTGAAATTCTATCTCTTCTCAGATCTGCTCTTAGTCGGTCCATGCTTTATGACTGACCGACTAGTTGATGAACTAGTCGGTCAGTGAGTGTTCTTTGACCGACTAATTCTCACAGATTTCTTTCCGTTGGAGATTGACCTAACTTGTTTTTATGGGACCCTATAAATACGAACCTAGGTCATTTCTATCTTCAATAGAGCTGCCATTAAGAGATTCATTGAGTTCTAAAGAGATAGCTATTCTCCCTCAAATCTAAAGCTCTCTTCCTCACAAGAAACCCATTCTCTCTCATTTCTAGATCTAGAGAGAAGCTTGTTCTTGGTGAGCTCTTCAAGCTATTGCTTGATTCAAGTTTCCAAATCTTCCCTAGGCACCCATTGCTGCTCATTTCCTTGGTGCTAGGGTTTGGTAACTTCATCTTCCTCAAATCCTTCATTACACCTATTGGGTAAGAAAAACTCAAGGTATAGGATTTTGTGGTAAGAGTATTTATTTCATATTAAACTCTTTAATATTGCTTTGTGATTCTCTCGGTTGTGAGAGAAGGTTGTGATCCCGGGTTGTGGGATTCACGTTTGCTATTGCATGTATGATTTGATCTTGTGAAGGTTTTTCACAAGATATTCATAGTGGAAATCTTGAGTTAGGGTTTCTAACTCAAGTATCCGGAAGGGATCCGGGTGGTTGGGACGTAGGATCACCGGGAACAAGTCGGGGAGACTTGGGTGGATCCGAACCCATTAACATCGTTTGTTAGCATTGTTAATTTCGTTGTCGTCATTCAATTTAAGCTTCCGCAAATTGATTTGGTAGTTGTGTGCAATTTAATTTGGAATTATACGCCTTATTATTTTAAAGTACTATTCACCCCCCCTCTAGTACTTGTGCAGTAGCTGGTAGGGCATTACATTTGGTATCAGAGCCAGATACTCAGCTATGTCTGCCAACGACAACAAGACCGTGCCTCCACCTTCCAACTACGACACCTTCAGGAACCGTGAAGGAGCGTCATCGGTGATGGAAGGACATTCCTCTACAAGGCCTCCATTCTTCAACGGTACCAACTACGGGTACTGGAAATGTCGGATGGAAACCTTCCTCCGAAGTGCATCTTTATGGAGGACTACAATGAAGGAGTACATCGAGCCCGAAGAAGAAGATTTTGAGAAATGGACTACCGCGGAGGTCGCCGCGGAGGTAAGCAATGCCAAGGCAATGAACGGCTTGCAATGCGCATTGGAGCCCGAGGACTTCAATAAGATATGCACATGTAAGAGTGCATATCAAATTTGGAACTCTCTCCTCATACTACATGAAGGGACGAGTCGGGTAAGAGACTCTAAACTCGTTGTCGTAACCAAAGATTACGAAATGTTTCATATGCAACAGGGCGAGAAGATGAAAGAATATTACGCTCGCTTCGTTGACATAATAAACGAGTTAGAGGCCCTCGGTAAGATCTACACTCAAAAGGAGAAGTGCTTAAAGCTTATTGAAGGACTTCCCTCTTCTTGGGAAAAACGTACCTTCTCCATCGAGGAAGGTAATGACATGAACAAATATACCGTAGTTCAACTAATGGGTACTTTGATGTCATACGAGGTACGCAAAGATAGCAAGGTGAAGCTACAAGAAAAGATGAAGTCATATTTGAACCTAGATGCGCCTAAGAAAAAGGCGATTGCATTCAAGGCGGCTTCATCCACATCTTCCGATGATGAAGACTCGGAAAACGAGTTGGACTTGGAGTCCATGGCACTCATGGCCAAGAAGTTCAACCGTTTCTTCCGGAAAGGTAACTTCAAGACCAAAGGTAAATTTGGTTCTTCTAACGCCTCTTCCTCTCCTTTGTGTTTCAAGTGCAATAAGCCAGGACACATAAAAGCGGAGTGTCCTCTCAACAAACAAAAGGAGAAGTGGAAGGCGCCAAAATTCGATAAGTCCAAGAAATACAAAAAGGGGTACAAGAAAGGACTTGTCGGAGCAACATTCACCGACTCCGAGGATTCCTCAAGCGGAGAGTCGGATGATGAGAAAGTGGAGCAAGCACATATGTGCTTCATGGCAAGAGAGGAGAACGATCAAGGATCCTCCTCTTCCGATGATAGTAATGATGAAAGCGAGGAGGTAACGATGGATGATCTTAGAAATGCTAACTCTCAACTTTGGTCAAAATACACTAAGTTAGTAAATAGATATACTAAGGTAAAAGATGACCTAGCTAGCATTCAAACATCGCCTAAGAATATCATCACCAACAACGACACCGTTGTTGAAGAGTTAAGAAATGAGATTGTGAATCTCAAATCTAAACTTGAACATGTTAGCATTGAGGATCCGGAAGAACATGAGATAGCGGATTTAACTTCTCAAAACTCGACTTTGAGTATTGAGAACGAGAATCTTAAATCTCGTGTTTATGTGCTCACATCGCAAATATCCGCTTTGGATACTTCTTTGCGCTCTCTCAAAGAGAATTATGAGAACACATTAGGCCGAATCAATAGATTCAATAAAGGTAAGGATCATTTGGATAAAATCCTAAGTGACTTACTTCCGGCCAATCACCACATTGGTTTGGGGTATACGATGGGATGTCCATCCAAAGCGGCCACTACCTTTGTTAGGCCAACTTCCGGTGACTCTACGAGTGGTAGCAAACACTCTATTGGTAGTTCATCTACCAATGGTGCTTCCACCTCGTCCACACCCTCTTTCGGAAAGAAACCCACTTTGGGTGGACCTCCAAAGAAGGGGCATGCCTACATGTACACTAATAACATGCCACGTAGGAACACACGTCCTACTCCACCGGCTCACACATATGATGATTTTTATGCAACACATTCTCGGGCACGTGCATACCAAGTGAGACACCCTCACGCACGTGTTCCCACACATGCATATGTTCACCCACCTCATCATATGAATAATTCTCGTCGTGCACCATTCCATCATGTCCCGTATGCCTATCCACAACATGCATCACGTAGAAATCAACGTAGCATGCATGCACCCAATAGGATGATGGCTCCCAAAATATTCACTATTTGAAGCCCAAAGGACACAAGCATGGACGAAAAACAAATGTACATGAATGCTTATTTTTCGGATGTTGTGCATAGTAAGAATTATGTGGGGAAGTCTAAGTCCACTTGGACTTGGCTTCCAAAGGTCTAATCCCTTGGACCCAATGACCTTGGGTACCATGATATGAAAGTGTCTATCTTTAGGTACTCAAGGAAAAGAAAAAGAAAAGGAGCATCAAATTTAAATTTAGCTCCAAAGGGAATTGGATACTCGATAGCGGGTGCTCCAAACACATGACGGGTGACGCTCGTTTGCTCTCCGGAGTGGTTCCCATTGCGAATGGAAACCGCGTCGTATTTGGAGGCAACGAGAGCGGAACCATCATAGGTGTTGGTAAAGTCGGTAACCCTTCTAAACCATTAATTAGTGATGTTTATCTTGTTAGTGGTTTAAATCATAATCTTATTTCAATAAGTCAACTTTGTGACAAAGGTTACAAAGTTAGCTTTGCGAAAGGATTGTGTCATATTTTAAGAAAGGATAATGAAAAATTATTATTTTCCGGAACTCGTCGTAAAGACATTTATATTTTGGATCTTCCTAAGTCATATGAACAATGTCTCGTTGCCAACACAAGTGAACAACACTTATGGCATCGACGCTTTGGACATGTGAACTTTGGAACACTATATAAGCTTTCAAAATTGAATTCTATTAAAGGTTTTCCGAAGCTTGTTTTTGAAAAGAAAAGTTTTTGTGATTGTTGTCAACGCGGCAAGCTTCCTAAATCTTCATTTAAACCTAAGAAAAGCATCTCTACTAAACGGCCACTAGAGCTATTACATCTAGATTTATTTGGGCCAACTAGAGTAGCTTCCTTAGGAAATGCAAGGTATGGACTTGTCATCGTAGATGACTATTCAAGATTTACTTGGGTATTTTCATTGTGTAATAAAAATGAAGCTTTTGAAAACTTCACAATTTTTGTTAAGAAAGTACAAAATCTCTTAGGAACCACCATTGTCACTATTCGTAGTGATCATGGAGGTGAATTTGAGAATGAGTCTTTTGAGACATTTTGTGATGAAGTTGGTATTACTCACACCTTCTCTTTCCCTCGTGCACCTCCTCAAAATGGTGTAGTTGAGAGAAAGAATAGGACGCTAGTGGAGTGTGCTCGCACTATGCTTGATGATAGCCAACTTGGCCATCAATTTTGGGCGGAAGCGGTACACACCGCTTGCTATGTGTTTAATAGAATACTTTTGAGGCCCGGCACTAAACAAACTTGTTATGAATTGTTGTTTGGTAGGTTGCCTCAAGTTAAACATTTTCGTGTTTTTGGTTCGAAATGTTTTATTAAGAACACATATGGTAGTTTGGACAAATTCGATCCGAGATCCGATGAGGGGATTTTTGTTGGATATTCTACGCGTAGCAAAGCCTACCGGATATTCAACAAACGAACCTCAACGATCGAGGAGTCGCTTCATGTCTCATTTAATGAAGGATTTGTTCCAACTAGAATTTCAAATGATAATGATTCTTTGGATGTTTTATGTGATTCGTTTGATAATTCTAAGTCTAATGATTCTATTGATTCTATTGAGACTAACCCAACTAATGAAGTTGTTGAGAATGTTCCTAGTGATCAAGGTATTCCCAAACGGCTTCATTCGGTTCGTGACCATCCCCATGAGCAAGTCATTGGCAATATCTATGATAGTGTCAAGACGAGATCGCAAGTTCACCACTTCGCAAATTGTGCCTTTGCCTCATCGATAGAGCCAAAGAATATTAATGAAGCATGCGAAGATAGCGCTTGGATCTTAGCCATGGAGGAGGAGCTCATTCAATTCGAGAGGAATGAAGTTTGGGAGCTTGTTCCATTGCCATCGAAGAACCACACCGTCATAGGGACAAAGTGGATCTTCAAGAACAAAACCGACGAAAACCAAGTCGTCGTCCGGAACAAAGCTCGGTTAGTAGCTCAAGGCTATCGTCAAGAGGAAGGTATCGATTTCGAAGAATCTTTCGCTCCGGTAGCTAGATTAGAATCAATTAGATTACTTTTGTCTTTTGCATGCCATAAGAATTTTAAATTATTTCAAATGGATGTTAAAAGTGCATTTTTAAACGGAGATGTCGTTGAGGAAGTTTACGTTTCTCAACCTCCGGGCTTCGTAAATGAAAAATTTCCAAATCACGTTTTTAAACTAAAGAAAGCTCTTTATGGTTTGAGACAAGCTCCTCGAGCTTGGTATGATCGCCTAAAGAATTTTCTTTTGGATTTGAATTTTAAAATGGGCGAAGCCGATTTAACACTTTTTATTAAGCATGCGAATAATGATATTTTATTAGTTCAAATTTTTGTTGATGATATCATTTTCGGTGCTACTAACTTCGCTCTTTGCGAAGAGTTTTCTAATGTGATGAAGGAACAATTTGAGATGAGCCACATGGGCGAACTCAAATATTTCTTAGGTCTCCAAATTCGCCAAATGAACGATACAATCTTCATCCACCAAACGAAGTACACGGTGGAGTTGCTAAAGCGATTTGGAATGGAGAATGCCTCCGGGAAAAAGACTCCAATGAGCACGACTACGCATCTTGACAAGGATACGGGCGGTAAGGATGTAGACATTCGTCTATATCGAGGTATGATAGGTAGTTTGCTTTATCTTACCGCAAGTAGGCCCGATATTATGTTTGCCGTATGTATATGTGCTCATTATCAGTCTCAACCTAAGGAGTCTCACTTAGTAGCGGTAAAGCGTATTTTTCGCTATCTAAGTTACACATTAGATTTTGGATTACTTTATCCGAGATCTAGCACATATGAGTTAGTCTCATATAGTGACGCTGATTATGCGGGATGCAAATCCGACAGGAAAAGTACTAGTGGCACTTGCCATTTTCTAGGAAATTCTCTTGTCTCTTGGTTTTCCAAGAAGCAAAATTCGGTATCACTTTCAACCACCGAGGCGGAATATATTGCCGCCGGTGCCGCGTGTGCCCAGGTTCTTTGGATGAGACACACATTGAAGGATTTTGGTATTCATTGTGATACTAGCCCTATCATGGTGGATAACCAAAGTGCTATTTGTCTTTCAAAGAATCCGGTGCACCATTCCCGATCGAAACACATAGATGTCATACACCATTTCTTAGATGATCATGTTGCTAAAAAGGACATCATTTTAGTGTACGTTAAAACCCAAAAGCAAATCACCGATATTTTCACGAAACCCCTAAAGGAGGACTCCTTTGTGCGGTTGCGTCGAGAATTGGGGATTATGGGTGAATCCGAGATATAGGATTCATATTTCAATTCAATCATCTTGCATGCTAATATATTTCGCGATATTTCATTCATGCTAGATTAATTGAATTTTTGGGAATTTGATGTGATTTATTCGAATTTATTGCTCGAATTCGTATTTCAATGTCGTATTTAAGATTTCGACGTTTTATGGGGTAATTTAGATGACTAATGAGTGAGTTAGGATGTTTCATCCAAGTGGTTTGTGATTTTCGAATTTTCTTGATCTCTAGGGTTGTTAGCTTGTGATCTCTAGGTTGTTAGTGACCTAGTCTTCGATTGCTTGTGCTCGTAGTGCTATGGCTAAGACTCGTATTCCGATCGCCTCTTCCAGGGCTTCTCCTATGACCGTAGGGCCTTCCGACCCTAGGAATCCCCCGAAGCCTAAGCGTCGTGCCAAGTCTACCCAAGGCTCTCCATCTTCGCCTCCTCCTAAGAAGCCTAGGACTGCCATAGTTAAACCCCGTAAATCCAAGACCAAAAAGCCTATTCTTCACACTCCGGCAACTCCTCCCGATTCCGATACTGATTTTATTCCAGAGGATGAGCCTACTAGGGAACCTACCCCACCTCCGAAGACCCGTAAGGCCAAGGGTAAAGCTCCTATGCCAGTTGGCGGTGTAGACATATCGTTGTGCCGCGATGACCCTCAGTGTCTCGCCGCGTACAACCGTATAGAACACTGTCCACTGTTGTTGGAGCATTACGTTCAGTTCTCTGATTTTCTCGGCCTTGCTGATCTTCTGTCTTATAGTGGCCTTCTAGACTATCTCCGATACGACCCCAAGGCCAATCCCAAACCGTACCCTCGCCTCGTGAAATTGTTCTATGCCAACCGTATTTGAGGCCAGTACGACGCCAGTCACTCCATTGAGACGACTGTCTTGGGAACTCCTATAGTTCTCACGGCAGAAATCTTGGGGGAGATCCTTGGTTGGGCGTCGTGTGGTCTCCTCCCTTCGGACATTTCCGTAGACGACATTTCTTCCTTGGATCAGTCTATTCTTTCTGAGATTTTCCAGGTTATCCCATCTGCATTCATTGGTGTTCCATCGAAATCCTTTAAGCCGAATGCGTGGGTTCTTAACCTGATTTTGAAGTCGTGTCTCCTCCCTAAGTATGGATCCTCTTCACTCCCCTCTCAGCCGTTTTTGAAGCTCATATACGCTCTTTTCTTGGGGTGCGAGATAAATTGGGCTCGCGTGATACTCGATAAGATGGATTCTTTCGAGTGTATACGCAAGACCAATAAGTCTGCGCACATTCCATACCCCTGTTTGTTGACCCTCGTATTCCGTCATTTTCGAGTTCCCCTCCCTCCTGACGATGAGCGTCCTTTGGGTACGCCTCTGAACGCGACGGCCGTGAAGAAATCTCTAGCGGCTCTTCGTCACGTGCAGAGGTCTACCGCATCTGCTTCTCAGGGTTCTCAGTCTGCTGCCGCAGCCCCCTCTCGTCTTGCTACATTGGACGATGTCGTACGCCTTCTTCGTCGGCACGAGTCACGTTTGGCTCGTACCGAGGAGGTCGTTTGTCGTATGGCTCGTCTGATGGGGATCGATCTTCCTCCTTCGGTGTCTGAGGCCGAGGAGATGGACGATGAGGAGCTTGACGAGCTTGCTACTTCTTTTGCCCGTGGCGATGAGGCCACTGCTGCTGCTGTTGCTGGTGCTACCACTTCTGCTCCTGGAGTTGGCACCACTTCCGGTGTTCCAGAGCCTTCTGCTGCAGCTCTTCAGTCTTCTGAGCCTGCTGTAGACCCTGTTGCTGAGCCTGCTGATATTCCTGCTGACACATCTGCTGTCGAGACCCATGCTGCTGTTGAGCCTGTTCCTGAGATCTCGACTCCTGCCCCGACGATTCCATCTGTTGAGACACCTCTACTCCCTGCAGATCCTGAGTCCACTCCGTCGACTGGACCCACGGACGCTGCAGATCCAGCCTCCTCCTCGTGATCGTTGTTCCGAGGACTCTCCATATACGCTTTGGATGATATATCTTAGCGAGAGTATTTTGGGTTAGGATAGAGTATGAGGGTTGTGATGTTTTGATGTATTTTGGATGGTGTCGTTGTTGTAGTATTTATTTTGATGAGGATGATGATGATGATGTATTTCTTCTTGATGGGTATGTTGTATTTTGATGTATTGATATCTTCTTGGATGTACTCTTGATGTTATCATTTATATACATACATCGTCGTTGTCTTTATCTTAATTCGTCGTGCACATTTTAATATTCGTTGAATGTATATGAAATGTGATTTCGTCGCTCGACGCATAAAAACTTGGTTAAATGGATTTAAATTCTGTAATTTTATAGAATTGTTTTCCATGCACAAAATTAACCAAGAATATTGAATATTGAAGAGTATGTTTCTTTATTCAAGAAATGAATAATGATTTGGTGTTTTTGATGATTTTGATTTTTTTTATAATGGAAAATTTGGCACACCTTGTTTTGATTTCCACAATTTTTCCCTTGGTGTCAAGTTGGTCCATTGCCTTTGTCTACGACTCCCGATGTTGGATTTTACATTTCCTAATTGTTGTCGTTGTATGCCCCCCATTTTTGGGATAATGCCAAAGGGGGAGAGATAATGATAATAAAATAGCGCAAATGAAAATTTAACTCAATTTCCAAGAATCTAGTTTGATATGTTAGATTCAGGGGGAGTTAAGATACATATAAGGATTTTCAAAATCCGATATTTCAAAAATCAATTCATTTTATTTATCTTACTCATCTGCTTGATGCAATTTATTTATATTCATTTTGGAATTAACGTGTCATCAATGCAGGGGGAGTAGGTATTTTACATTTGAATTATTATCTTTGATTATTATTTATGTTGGTTTGTCATCACCAAAAAGGGGGAGAATGTTGAATATTGGACTCCCCGGATTTGGTTTTGGATGATGAGCAAACATAAATAATTCATGAACTAACAATTTGTGAGCGCAGTATTGGAGATCGTCGCCAATTTCACGTGAACATTCAAAGCGACATCTCAACACTTTCCAAAGCTCATTTTCATGCCTAAAGCTTCGTTGAAGCTCTTGCGACGCTTTGGAAAATATGAAGATTCAATCGAAGCTATCGAAGACCGTTTATTAAGGTTTTATTTATAGTCTTTTAGCTTCGATATATAGAATGTTAAGCCTTGAGTATATCTTACGTCTATATCTTCATTACGCTCATTTCGTAGCTCTAGGATCCTTGTACAAGTTCATTCTAACTTCCTCGAAGCGTCGCGCTTCGATTCGGACTTTGTTGTGCATGTTAGTTGGTACAAGAACAAGTACTGACCGACTAGATGGTGATCTAGTCGGTCGGCAACTGTTCTTGGACCGACTAGTTTGATTCCTTAAATTCTTGGACTTTACTGTTTACAGTTAGTCGGTCTACGTTGACTCACCGACCGACTAGTTTGTGAACTAGTCGGTCAGTGATGCTTCTTTGACCGACTAGTTGAGACTTACTGTTCACTCTAAAATTCTCCTAAGCTACTGTTTACCGTTAGTCGGTCTAAGAACGTTTGATGACCGACTAGTTGACAATCTAGTCGGTCAACTTTTGTTCTTGGACCGACTAAGTCAACTTGCCTTCAGACTATGTTGTTTTGCCTCTTAGTCGGTCTACGTTCATTGGATGACCGACTAGTTGTGAAACTAGTCGGTCAGACAGTGTTCTTGGACCGACTAGTTTTCTAGGTCTGAAATTCTATCTCTTCTCAGATCTGCTCTTAGTCGGTCCATGCTTTGTGACTGACCGACTAGTTGATGAACTAGTCGGTCAGTGAGTGTTCTTTGACCGACTAATTCTCACAGATTTCTTTCCGTTGGAGATTGACCTAACTTGTTTTTATGGGACCCTATAAATACGAACCTAGGTCATTTCTATCTTCAATAGAGCTGCCATTAAGAGATTCATTGAGTTCTAAAGAGATAGCTATTCTCCCTCAAATCTAAAGCTCTCTTCCTCACAAGAAACCCATTCTCTCTCATTTCTAGATCTAGAGAGAAGCTTGTTCTTGGTGAGCTCTTCAAGCTATTGCTTGATTCAAGTTTCCAAATCTTCCCTAGGCACCCATTGCTGCTCATTTCCTTGGTGCTAGGGTTTGGTAACTTCATCTTCCTCAAATCCTTCATTCCACCTATTTGGTAAGAAAAACTCAAGGTATAGGATTTTGTGGTAAGAGTATTTATTTCATATTAAACTCTTTAATATTGCTTTGTGATTCTCTCGGTTGTGAGAGAAGGTTGTGATCCCGGGTTGTGGGATTCACGTTTGCTATTGCATGTATGATTTGATCTTGTGAAGGTTTTTCACAAGATATTCATAGTGGAAATCTTGAGTTAGGGTTTCTAACTCAAGTATCCGGAAGGGATCCGGGTGGTTGGGACGTAGGATCACCGGGAACAAGTCGGGGAGACTTGGGTGGATCCGAACCCATTAACATCGTTTGTTAGCATTATTAATTTCGTTGTCGTCATTCAATTTAAGCTTCCGCAAATTGATTTGGTAGTTGTGTGCAATTTAATTTGGAATTATACGCCTTATTATTTTAAAGTACTATTCACCCCCCCCTCTAGTACTTGTGCAGTAGCTGGTAGGGCATTACACGCTCGTCAGTTGACGAAGGTCACCGCAGGTTGCATGTCCGTTGGCAGCTGAGCGAACTTCATGCAAGGAGAGCAACTCGTCAGAAAGGCTGGGCGGGCTGTCCGCTGATTCTTGGTAAAAAGTGTATATTTATACCCCCTAACTACCCCTATTTTGTGCTAAGGATTAGGATTAATCTTGCTCTTTTGGGTATAAACTCACTTTATGTTGCATATAAGGGCTTATTTGTATTCTTTGCACAAAACATCATTATATGGACTAATTTCTTCCTCCCCTATTTTTCATGTACTACTTGAAGTCTTGGGGATTTTCCATATTTTTCTGGGATTTTTCTGGGATTTCTGGGTATTTTTGGTGAATTAATCGGAGGAAAAAAGGGTTAAAATTACCCAGAAATGGGGAATTAATCTGAGGGCGCCACGTGGCGCAACCAAGCGGTGCCACGTGGCGCCAGGCCGAGGTCTTTTGATCTCACCCGCTTGCCGGCCTGCTAAGCCAGCCCGCTGGATATTTTGCGGGCCTCTGTGCTAAGCCCGCTTGCGGGCCTCTGTGCTAAGCCCGCCCACCGTCTGGGCGGTAATTATCGGCCCAGGGCCTGCCCGCTGAAGTGGGTGGGCGGAAAACGGGCCAGGTTTCGACCCGGCCCCGCCCCCAGAGCACATGCGCACGCATTAGGCTTGTGGGCTGGTCAGGTGCTCCGATACCCGACCCGCAAGGCCTCTACACAGACCCGATATGCGTTTTTTGGGTATTTCGGCGGCCTGTAGCATTTCCAGCGAGCTCCATCTCGTTTTTACTGTTCTATTGGGGTTTTAGACCCCCATCTTCTTCCACAAGAGCTAGAGCTTGGGCTTGGAGGCCATTGGAGGCTAGGGAAGCTTGGAGGAGGAGCAAGAGAGGGGGAAGTTGGTTTCTAGTGTTCTACTTGGTGATCTCTCTCCTCTCTTGTAAACTATTGGTTTCTATTGCTTTAAATCTCAATTTGTAAATGATTGTTGAATGATGGTGAGAATCATTTGGATAGTTGTTTGCTTAATTGCTTGTAATGAAGATTTGTGTTTCCATTTTGAATGGTTATCATCTTGTTTTCACTATGAAGACCTAGAACCATTTGTGTGTGGATTGGGCTAATTAGGGCTTGTGAGGTTGATTATTAATTGCTCACTCATTGCATTTAATTGGATTAGTACACCTTGAGATGGGTGCTAATAGTGTTGATTGATGGATTGTGCCTTAGATTTCATTGAGTCGTGCACCACTCTTGGCGGG
>JAULAV010005523.1:0-24989 GCA_030789695.1 Scilla litardierei
ACGATGCCGGCTCTGCTCCCCGAGCCCGCGGCCGACCCATCAACGTGGACAATCCATAGCTCGCTGTCAGATCAGGTGGATGTTAAGAGGGTGTTCTCGATGATGGGCTTCTGTTGTCCCGTGCCCATCTGGGCATCCGTCAAAGCTCCAGCAAGATCTTCGACCGTGCATTCCGCCACGAAGTCCACCAGCGCCTGACCCTTGATCGTTGCCCCGGGCTTGTAGACTATGTCTAACTTGCTAAGTTTGACGCTCCAATTCAGCATTTGGCCCGATCTCTCCAGCCTCTTTAGATTCTTTTCGAGTGGCGAGTTGGTGTAGACCAAGACCGTATGCACCTGGAAGTAGGGTCAGAGCTTCCTTGTCGTCACGGTGAGGCAGTAGGCGAACTTCTCTATAGGGATGTAGCAGGTCTCCGCCTCCTGATGTTTCCATATTTTACATCTTCTCATAGCATCATGACATCGCATTTCATATCATTTTCACATTCAAATCCCGTATTTTCCTACGATATTGCAATTCTAACGTTATATTCGAGTTTCGTAGTGTTTTATGGATTTTTAGGGATTTTAGAGCGATTTGGGACCCAATTTGGATATGGACACATCTGACACACCCGTGAGCCCGTTGGTAAAGCTCTATAGGAGTTTTTCAAGTTTTGGGAGCCATGGGAGGAGTGGAGGAGAGAGCAAAGAGAGAGGAGAAGCTGCAGGAGCTTCAGCATAAATCTTCCCAGGCAACTCGACCGAGCAGAGCAGCTGCTCGATCGAGCAGATGCAACATGAAGGAGTAGAGCTGATATGCGGATTACTCGGACCGAGCACCAATGGTGCTCGGTCGAGCAGCCTCTATCTTCAAAGCACGATCAACCTCCTGCACGACCCGAGCAGATCTTTTGGCGACCGAGTCAGTTGGCTGCTCGACCGAGCAGAGCTGACTCGGGCCAAGCAGACAGAGCGGAAATTTTTGAGAAGCGCGACTCCCTGACGTACTTGACTGAGCAGAAGGCTCGCTCGGACCGAGCAGCCGACCGAGCAATATCCTGCTCGACCGAGTAACTGACTCGGTCGACGACGTTGAAGGCTAATTTTGGAAACTTTTCGTGGCCGTCTGTTGCGAGATTGTGGAGTGAAGTATGGATCTGGGCAGCTGCGTTTAGGGAGTTGATTCTATTGTCAATTTTTGAATTACTTTTGGAGGGAGAGGAGATTAGAAAAGATTGTTAGATCTAAACCTAGTTTTTCTAGAGATTATTGGTTTTATTTCTTGGTGATCTATTACTCATGCGTTCTGGAATTTTTGGGCTTTCTTTGGAATCATTGTTCGCTGATTTTCTTCGTATTCGGCACGTAAGCTTTTCAATCTTCATTCAATTAATCCGCTGTAATGTTTTCTCTTGAAAAATCATATTTTTATTCGTTAAAATCGCTATGAGTGAGTAGTCTCTTCTTGGGTTGATGGGTTAGCCCCAAGATCTTACGCGGGAGATGTAGATCTGGATCTCTAGGTTGAATTAGGAATAAAGGGAAGTATTCCGGTCGATCCTATCGGATCCTAGGATAACACACACTGAGATCATGCCTACGGTCTGTGGAATTGATGAGCTTAAGGGGTATCCTAGGGATTTGAATAGGGAAATCGGGGGATCCAACCAAGGCTCGTGACCATGTCCGGCTCGTGCCTTGAGTGGATCCACCGACGAACTATATCGCTGCATTGACGGCTACCGCCATTGCGTCAATGAGAGCCACTGAAATACCTTGCAATTCTAACCCACGAGAATGGTATGAATTGAGAGATTAATCCCCTAAACCTAATGCAATGTAAGGATCCTATTCCAACATCGATCTCCAATAATCTTAGCGGTGATCCCAAATACCCTAGTCTCTTTTATTATTGGATCAACCACAATACCACAACCAATCCTTTCAACCCGACAACTATCTCACTTCAAGATATAGAAATAATCTAAGAACCCAAATACACTGTCACCGTCCTTGTGGGATCCGACATCTTTTATACTATAATTTGACACCGTCCGCTTGCGGATAGAGCCCGGAATTGACACCTAGGGGCCATACTACGCCTAGCGACCGTGACATCGCTAGGTGGAATTTAGGTGTAGGTTCAGGGAGCGTCAAGTTTTTGGCACCGTTGCCGTGGACGACAATAGTGTTTCTCAATTTATTTTTATTTCGAAAAGTTTGCTAGCAAATCTTTCCATTCCTATCTTTCCACCCTTTTATTCTTTTAATTATTACCGTGCTACTAATGGTATTTTTCTGAGTTGTTTTGGTGCATGAACACTCGCTTCGGGGCATTAAATCAAGAATTATTGTTCGACCCTGAGATCGAGAAAATGGCAAGGGCTCTAAGGGCCTCAAGTAGAAATCAATCTCCCTCTACTCAGATGGCAGACGATACTACTCCTCCTCCTTGCACCGGGTCCATCAGGGACCATATGAAGCCTACATTTGGAAATAATTCTTCTATTCTTAGACCGCAACTGGCGGCGGTGAACTTCAAGATGAAGATGGTGCTTATAAATTTAATGCAGCAGGATCCCTTCCATGTGCATCCTCACGAGAACCCCAATCACCACATCGACACTTTCCTCGCAAAGTGTGACGCTTTTAAGGCAAAAGATGTGAGTGATGATGCCACCAAGCTATGGATTTTTCCATTTACCTTGAGGGATAAAGCCTCATACTGGCTACGGGCCCATCCGCCCAACCATTTTAGCACATGGGAGAAGCTGGAACTCGCCTTTGTGGATAAGTTCTATCCACCCTCGAAGACGGTGCGGATACGGGGGGCCATTTCAAATTTTAAACAGCTCCCGTAAGAATCTCTTTATGAGGCTTGGGAGAGATTCAAGGACCTCCAACATCAATGCCCTCATCACGGGATCCAGCCTTGGGACTTGGTGCAGAGCTTCTATAATAGGCTGTAGCCCAGCACCAAAATGATAATTGATGCTGTCGCACAAGGCGCCTTGCTAGATAAATCTCATGAAGAAGCCATAGACCTGCTAGAGCATATGGCAGCTAATAATCAGAAGTGGAGTGAAGAACGGACCATCGTGACCCGGACCCCTGAGGTCAAAGCTGCCAGCCATCTTGATTCTTATATCGAGAACTTGTGCAAGTAGGTGGCCAGAATTGAACAGCGCTTGGATTCCATTCCTGCAACCAGTAGCACCTCTGCTTATCATCCCGCAGAGGATTATGTAGAGCAAGGATACATTCCTAGTGAGGCATATTACGATGGTACTGAATTATCCGAGTCTGTATAGTACGTCCAAGGAGGGGGACAGAATCAATGGCAACACCCGGCTGCTAGGAATCATTCGGAGATTTCTTACGAAAACCCAAGTGGAGGGTTGCAACATCCATAATTTCAGAGACCGCCACCCCCTCCTCAGCAACAACAAGTGTAGCCACAGAATCAGCAGCAGAGTGGGTTCAGGCCAGCTGGACCATATCGACCGCCGGGTTATCAGTTCAATTGCCTGCCTTAGCAGGGCTATGCACCATCTCTGCCTCGATCCAATCTAGAGGCCACACTAGAAAAATTTATGAGTGGGCAAGCCCGGTTCAACCAGGACACATCCGCCCAGTTCAAGAATATAAATACTTTGCTCGACGAACTGATGGGCCAGATGTCCCAGCTTCTGAAGAACCAAGTGAGGTTTCCTTTGCAACCAGAGCCAAATCTGAGGGCCTAAGCGAATGTTGTGGTTTCTGTCACCGCACGTGGAGGACGGGCGACTGACCCGTTATGATCCCGGTTGTGAACAAGGAGAGAGTCATTCTTGAAGAGGTCGTTATTGACGATGGTAAAGAAGAGGCTACTGAAGAGCCTACAAAGAATGAGGAGAAGGCAAATCCACCCTCCATCACACCTACAATAATGCCATCTCCTGATGATGCCGCAAGGAACAAAGTAAGCCGACCTCCCCCGCCATATCCATAGAGGTTGGCTTTGGCTAAGATGGATAAGAAATATTCCAAATTCATGGAGCTGCTAAAGGGAATCCAGCTAAACATTCCATTCATGGATGCTATCATGGAGATCCCCATCTATGCTAAGTTCTTAAAGGACCTGATCATGGGGAAGAGGAAGCACGAAGAGATAAAGCTCACGGAGGACTCTACCTCCATTATAAAGAATCATCTCCCCTGGAAGCTACCGGATCCGGGAAGCTTCACCGTTCCATGCTCTATCGAAGGGATGCCCATCAGCCGAGCCTTGATCGATCTAAGGCAAGCATCAGTTTGATGCCGCTTTCTATATTTGAGAGATTGCAGACTGGAAGCGAATTGTAGCAGACGAATATGTCCATACAGCTTGCGGACCATTCGATCACATACCCGGTGGGCATAGCCAGAGATATTATTCTCCAGATACCTCCTGGGTTGTGTGTTCCCGTTGACTTTGTTATTATGAACATGCCTGAGGGAGGGAGCTCCTAGCTTATACTTTGCTGCCCCTTCATGGCAATGGCCAGCATCTTGATTAAAGTCCGAGAATGGACTCTCTCGTTGAACGTGGGTAACATTGAAGCTGAATTCAGGCTGCAGAAGCCAATGAGGGAGCACGTTCGTGAAGAAGGAGCTAGCTATTTGGAGCTCCTGAAAGATGAATCTGTAGGAGATTTTACTTCTGAGGGTGTCATGAAGGATCGAATAAGAACGGGTGTTGACGATGACGGCAACCCAACCTACCACAAAACGGTCGCCGCCTATATCCGAGTATTGGATGAGCAGCTTTTGAATCATTCTTCGCATCGTGAAGAACCGGAGGCCATCAGCTGCACTAAGGAAAAGCCTGGATTGGAAGAATGCCAGATACTGCCGCATGGTATCATTGGCAAGAACGACGCGCGTTTCTCATGTGCACCAAACAATTTTTGATGAAACAAAGAGAGTCGAGCTCAAGACTCAAAAATGAGCGCTTATTGGGAGGCAACCCAATCTCTTAGATTTTGGATTTTCTTTTGCAATTTCTTATCTTTACTTTATTTATTTTAGAAAATCAAACAAAAACGTTGTTTATTTCTCTTAAAAACACAAAACCATAAAAATTTGATGGGTTCCTCCTTTTTATAGGTTGAACACGAAGGGGCATGCAAATCGACATTTTGAACGGAAGAAAGTTGGAGGAGAGCAGCAATTTTGAAGAGCAGATCAAAGAAAATGAGCTAAAAAGAATATTCAGGTTGCTCGACCGAGCAGTCACTCTGCTCGGTCGAGCAGCGTAGGCACAAGGAGAAAGAGCAAAAACATCACTCTGTCTACATGGCCCGAGCATTATCCGCTCGGTCCAAGCAGACAGGGACTCGACCGAGCAGCCACCTGCTCAGTCGAGTAGCACATGCTCATGAATATTTGGAGAAAACGATGTTCTGTCTGCGTGGCCCGAGCAACCCCTACTCGGTCCTAGTAGCGATCTGCTCGACTGAGCAGCTCCTGCTCGATCGAGCATATGAGGGAGTGCTCTTAAACTTTTAAATGTTTGTCCGACTCGACCGAGCAGCTTCGCTGCTCGATTGAGAGTGTATTTTTCTAGTTCATTGGGTCCCACTGCCAAACGAGTTTGGCTTTTAACCCAAATCGTTTCACTTTCTTACCTTAATCGCTCAAGTTACCCTAAGCTCTAGAAAATTACTACCCAAGCTACCCCCCAAACCCCACTCGACATCCCCTACCGTCGTCGCCTCCCCTTCCTCCAACCGCACCGTCGACCGCGTCGCCCGTACGGTCAGCCCCCCCCTCTCTCTCTCTCTCTCTCTCTCTCTCTCTCGGCCCCCTTTCTCCCTCTCCATCCGCTCCATTCCCTTCTGTCTTCCCCCTCTCATCGTGCCTCACAAACCCACCCCCTATCTCCCCGTCACCGCAGCCCTAGGGCATCCCCATTGCTCGATCGAGCACCGATGGCGCTCGACCGAGCAGCTCATCACCTTCCCACCATGCTCACCCATGTTGACCAAGCACACTGGCTGCTCGGTCCGGATTCCCCCAACAAGTTGAACTGCTCGACCGAGCTGTATAGCTGCTCGGCCCGAGCAGCCCCAAACTCAGCATCTCGCAGAATTTTCACTGCTCGATCGAGCCGGGCTTGTGCTCGGTCGAGCAGGTTGACATATCCCTTATTATAATTTTCATCAGCTGACATCTTATTTGTTTCTATTTCAGGTACGACTCACGTACGTCAGCATACACGTCCGAGACTAGCTGGGGGAAACTTTCGCTACGCTCGCTCAGTCGGTACACTCTTTCCTCTTTTTACTTTTATACCGACACGATGGTTCGCACTAGAGGAGCCACCGCACACCCCGGTCTGGGAAGAGGAAGGCCACTTCCGCCTCCTCTTCTCGACCTGCATGCCGCACTCGCCACGACCCATCACCCTCCTCCTCCGAGGAGGATGAGGGCGATCCGTCGTCTGCGTCCGACTCTTCTCTCACACGCACACCCACCACCTCTGCACCTATCCCTACCACTTCTGCAACTATCCCCACCACCGCACCCACTGCCCCTCCATCATCACCCCGACACCCTGCCCCCACCAGGGACGCTCTGCCGGCATGTCTACAGACTTACATCAGCACTTTTCGTGATGACACACACCGCGAGTGCTTCGTCAGGATCTCGCAACGTCGTCTCATCCCCACACTGTTCATAGACGTCCCTGCCCTCTGATCCGTTGGACTTTTGCAGGGAGTCCATTGGCTTTACCTCACGATTGCCTTTGAGCGGCTCCTAGCCGTCCACGCCCCCACGTACTCTCACCTGACACTGGAGGCTTTGAGCTCCATCACCCACACCCAAGCGGGTGATGGCATCACTTTCTGCCTTATGGATCACGACTTAACGATCATACATGCCAAGATCCGCGACCACTTCCACCTCCCAGCCATCCCTGAACCCCGAGATGCTTTCTCCCCAGACTACGACATTGGCACTTTCGATGCCCCGACTTTCTGGCATCGTATTTCAGGTCTGGACCACTACCGCCCGAGCCGGGCGAAGGCATCATGCATCGTGCATCCCTACCTTCGCTATGTGCAGCGCCACCTCGCCACGACCATCTTTTGCGGGCCAGAGGTCGGGACCATGTCCCTACCAGAGTTTACCCATCTTATGGGCATGACCCGACCGATGCGCTTCCACCCAGATGGCTCCCTTCGCCCTTTCATGTTCTCTGACGTAGCCCACTGGTTGTGTCATCGCCTTCTGCAGACCACCACCACCCACTTCTACACTCACATCTGCTGCGACGGATTTATCACGATTTTTGCACGGATGTTAGATATCAACCTTCCTGATGACCTAGTTGCCCCTGCTGGGCCCACTCGCTTGACTCTAGGCGTCCTTGAGCATATGCATATCATCAGACCTTTTGGAGTCCACCACTGGACATACCTTATAGGCACCCACCGTACACCCCACCTCGTGCTTCCTGCCCCTCACCTCACCCACATTGCACCTGTCCAGCAGAGCTGGATTATCCATAGGGTCGACCCACTTCTAGCCCTCTACGTACTCGAGCCCTCGGGAGCTCTCGTTGAGGCAGTCGTCGATGACCCGATGCCACGCTCTGCTGAGTACGAGGAGCACGACCTGGCAGCCCTTGTGGCCGCCCTTCCAGCTCCGCCCGTACACCCACCCCACCAAGAGGCACGTCTTCTTCCACATCTGTGTCTACCACCTCCACCACCATAAAGACCTCAGGGACTGTCACCACCTCTTGCCCCGAGACCACTGCTATTGTCTCTTCTGTCTCCGTGCCTGAGGGCACTGATATTTCGTCTACTCTGTAGCCTATCACTCTGGACTTCCCTGAGAACCACCCAGCCACCAACCTTCCACCTCTTAGGGATCTTATTGCTTCACTGCCCATCTCTTTAGGGTCCCACATTCCCCTCTCTGGCACCACTTCGTCACCAGCAGCTGACATCCTTACAGAGAGCATCTTGATGTCTGTCCTCACTTCTGTATCGACGACTGCTCTATCTTTAGCCACTTCCACTGCTGAGATCCCGTCGAGCTCACCCTCTCCGACCTTTTACCCTAGGCACCGTGCATCATCTGCACGTGACCGCTTTACGAGAGTGGTGTCTCATGGTTCTCGTCCCCCTGGCTCCCGCACCACAGACTCCCGTCTCACAGCTTTGGAGGAGTCGACTTCTTTGCTTCGACGGGATTTCGACGCCTTCATCCACTCGACGACGACACATCACGAGCGAGTCGAGGCAGACCTAGCCTCCATTATTGACCTGCTCCGGACACATGGCCCACCACCAGTGATCCTTGCTCCAGCTCCTCCACCACGGCCACCCACTGTGACTTCCGTCACACCACACAGTGCTCCACATTCTCAGGCTTCTGCAGAGCCTACCTCTCCCACACCTGAGTCGGTCACCACAGTTCAGTTCACTAATGCTCTTGTCCTATATTCACCATCTACATCATTTGGTCCAGAGCAGCTAAACCCACCACCACCCCCAGAGGGTGGTGCCTCTGCTTGATGATGTCCCATACCCATTTTTGCCTTCCTCATATTTTACCGTGCACATCTGTCTCTTCGGGGCCCTGATCTTATATAACTTGGGGGAGGATCCTCTATACTGCATTCAATACATATGCATCATTTTTCTTCATCATTGCATCATATCCTGTTTTATTTTTGGTTTGCACAGTTTTTATTTTTTTCCAGCATCCACCCACCCAATTTAGCATCATCTCCCGCCTACGAGCATTTTATCAGCAGTGAGGACACTGCTGGGTTTAGCTTGGGGGATGAGCGCTACTGCTTTATTTTTCATTTTATCCTCCCTTTTTCAGCTTTTTAGTTCACTTTTCCACTCATTTCCCACCTTTTTATATTCTTTCTCTTTCAGCACCACGTTTTTCTTTTTGCCATGCATGCATGTCTGTTTTTCATTCTTTTATTTTCTCCACCCTTTTTATTTTTATGCTAAGGATGTTCTGCATGATGATATTTCTCGTAGCCCCAGTAGTTACTCACGGTGCTTATTACTTGATGACATGCTATTTAGGGTAGTTTCAGTTTTACTTTCTATATGCGTGCATATTCTTTTGCTGATCTACCTGAATTGATGCCTGACATGAATTGAATATCAAATGCATGGAATAGTATCTAGTATGCGCTATGTTGGGTAATGCGCCTAGTTTCACGCATCATTAGAACATTTAGAGCATCTGTTTTCTATCTTATTCACTTCTGTTTGCATGCTTGATGTTATTATGCTTATTACTGCATGCTTTTCAGTATTTATCTAGATGAATGAAAATATACATACTAGTTATGAGTTTAGTTAGAGTATTATCATTTTGAATCGTTGTGCATCTCTTATGAGTGAACCGAGTCATTCATTATTTTCCTTCTCCACATATCTTTATAATTCTTTACATATCAGTTGGTTTCACCCCTACAGCTAACCTTACCGCATCTCACTTCCCAAACCCAAAAAGAAATATATAGCTTCTAAATAAAATGAAATGAAAAAAAGAAGAAAAGAAGAAAAAATGTGAAAAAGTGAAAAGGAAAAGAAAAAGAAAGAAAAGAAAGAAATAAAATCGTTTTGTGTCCTTCTATTAGAAGCTATCATATATACTGGGAAAATCCTATTTCTAGATGCGACGCCTCGAGCTAAGCTGGGGGGGGGGGTGAACCAATTGATCATATGAGTGAGTATACCATTAGAGTGGAGATGGTGCACAACTGGAAGATTTGATAATACTCGCACTTTACGAAATACTTTAGTTTTTGGAGAATTTCCATGATTCGAAGTTGATATCTGAATAGCATGATTCTTTCCATTCTCTATTGCATGCTGGTTTGATTTCTATATGCTCTATGTGTATCTATTGATTGAAAAGTGCATTGCCAACTCTTTTTATACTAGATATGAACTGCATGAGACTGATATGAGTTGATGGCATCATTTTAGTAGATCCATATCTTTTGTCTGTATTGCATGCTAGACATATGATCTGTAAAACTTGAAAATACAATTAGCATGTATTTCTATTATTCGGAGCATCGTGATATACTGCTGAGGCTTGAGATCTGATTGAACAACCTTAGCACCCTCCACCCATTTCAATTCTCTTTTATTCTTATTTTTATTTTCTTTTGTTTACCTCTCGGTGTACTTTGTATTCGTCTTCCTCGAGGACGAGTACGAGGTAAGCTTGGAGGATTTTGACGTGTCCATATTTTACATATTTTCATAGCAGCATGACATCGCATTTCATATCATTTTCGCATTCAAATCCCTTATTTTCCTACGATATTGCAATTCTAATGTTATATTCGAGTTTCATAGTGTTTTATGTATTTTCAGGGATTTTGTAGCGATTTGGGACCAAATTTGGATATGAACACATCTGACACACTCGTGAGCCGGTTGACAAAGCTCTACAGGAATTTGCCTAGTTTTAGGAGCCATGGAAGGAGTGGATGAGAGAGCAAAGAGAGAGGAGAAGCTGCATGAGCTTCAGCACAAATCTTCCCAGGCGACTCGACCGAGCAGAGCAGCTGCTCGGTCGAGAAGATGCAACATGAAGGAGGAGAGCTGATACGTAGATTACTCGGACCGAGCACAAATGGTGCTGGGTGGAGCAGCCTCTATCTTCGAAGCACGATCAACCTCATATACAGCCCGAGCCGATCTTTTGGCGACCGAGTCAGTTGGCTGCTCGACCGAGTAGAGCTAACTCGGGCTGAGCAGACAGAGTGGAAATTTTTGGAGAAGCACGACTCCCTGATGTACTCGACCGAGCAGAAGGCTCGCTCGGACCGAGCAGCCGACCGAGTAATATCCTGCTCGATCGAGTAACTGACTCGGTCGATAACGCTGATGGCTAATTTTGGAAACTTTTCGTGGCCGTCTGTTGCGTGATTGTGGAATGAAGTATGGATCTGGGTAGCTGCGTTTATGGAGTTGATTCTATTGTCAATTTTTGAATTACTTTTGGAGGGAGAGAGATTAGAAAAGATTGTTAGATCTAAACCTAGTTTTTCTAGAGATTATTGATATTATTTCTTGGTGATCTATTACTCCTGCGTTCTGGAATTTTTGGGCTTTCTTTGGAATCATTGTTCCCTGATTTTCTTTGTCTTCGGTACGTTAGCTTTTCAATCTTCATTCAATTAATCCGCTGCATTGTTTTCTCTTGCAAAAATCATATTTTTATTCGTTACAATTGCTATGAGTGAGTAGTCTCTTCTAGGGTTGTTCGGTTAGCCCTAAGATCTTAGGAGGGAGATATAGATCTGGATCTCTAGGTTGAATTAGGAATAAAGGGAAGTATTTCAGTCGATCCTACCGGATCCCTAGGATAACCCGCACTGAGATCATGCCTACGGTCTGTGGAATTGATGAGCTTAAGGGGTATCCTAGGGATTTGAATAGGGAAATCGGGGGATCCAACTAAGGCTAGTGACCATACCCGGCTCGTGCCTTGAGGGGATCCACCGATGAACTATATCGCTACATTGACATCTACCGCCATTGTGTCAATAAGATCCATCGAAATACCTTGCAATTCTATCCCACGAGAGTGGTATGAATTGAGAGATTAATCCCCTAAACCTAATGCAACGTAAGGATCCTATTCCAACATAGATCTCCAATAATCTTAGCGATGATCCCTAATACCCTAGTCTCTTTTATTATTGAATCAACAACAATACCACAACCAATCCTTTCAACCCGACAGCTATCTCACTTCGAGATATAGAAATAATCTGAGAACCCAAATACACTGTCACCGTCCCTGCGTGATCCGACATCTTTTATAATATAATTTGACGCCATCCACTTGCAGATAGAGCCCGGAATTGACACCTTGGGTCTATACTACGCCTAGCGACCGTGATACCGCTAGGTGGAATTTAGGTGTAGGTTCAGGGTGCGTCACCTCCTGGAGCACCTGGCTGGAATAGTAGACCGATCTCTGGATGCCTATGCCTTCTTTGATTAGGACTGAGTTGACGGCTTCCTTGGTGGCGGCGAGATAGATGCCGAGTTGCTCTCCTTCCTCGGGCTTCGCGAGCAACGACAGGCTTTGTAGGTAAGCTTTCAGCTCGCCAAAGACATGAGCACAGGAGTCGTCCCACTCAACCTCCTTCCTTGCACCTTTCTTCATAATGAGGACCTTATGCAAGACCTTAAAGAACGGGAGGGACCTCTCGGCGGACTTTGACCGGGATCTCCCCAATGCAGCGATCCACCCATTCAGCCTTTGTAAGTCTCTGATTGTCCTCGGCTCGCTCATATTGGTGAGGACAGATATCTTGTCGGGGTTTGCCTCGATCCCTTGCTTGGTGATCATAAATCTGATGAACTTCCCAGACCAGACACCGAATATGCACTTGGCCAGGTTAAGCTACAGGGTGTAGCATCACACTTTTTGGTAGGTCTCCCCAAGGTCGGCAAGGGGATCCTCGGCCTTCTTCGATTTGACCAGCATGTCATCAATATATACTTTGAGATTCCTCCCGACCTGGGGATGGAAGATCTTGTTCACCATCCGTTGATAGGTCGCCCCGGCGTTCTTTAGTCCGAACGGCATCTTTGTGTAGCAGAATATTCCCCTGGTTAGTGATGAACGCCGTTTTCTCCTCGTCTCGCTCCACCATTTGGATTTGATTGTAACCAGAAAAGGTATCCATGAAGGTCAGTATCTCGTACCCGGAGGCATTGTCTACCAAATGGTCGATCCTCGACAGAGGGAAGCCGTCCTTCGGTCATGCCTTGTTAAGGTCGGTGAAGTCCATGCACATATGCCATTTGCTACTGTGCTTCTTCACCAGTACCACATTGGCAAGCCAGTCTGGGTAGTTTACTTCTCGAATGAATCCGGCCTCACAGAGCCGATCTACCTCCTCGCCCGCAGCCCGCATCTTTTCTCCTCACATGCTCCGCTCCTTCTACCTGATGGGGCGAGCATCCGGATCTACATGTAGCTCATGTGCGATCACCGTTGCGTCAACTCCAAGCATGTCTACAGGCGACCGTGTGAAGATATCTGCATTCGCCCTAAGGAGGCCTACAAGCCATGCCCTCAGCTCGACGGGCAGCTTTGTGCCTATAGACACGACCTTGTCCTCTTCCTCCGCCACTAGCACCTCATCCACATCCTCCACTGGAGCTGGCCATCGATCAAAAAAATCCTCCCGATCATCGAAGAGATCGATCGACAGGGCTTGCTCGGTCCTTTTGTGATTGGTGGAGCCGACGTAGCAGCATCAGGAGAGTTTCTGGCACCCTTGCACCTATCCAACTCCCTGCGGAGTCTGGAACTCCCCATCTGATGCAGCAGCGTGGGGACAGCTTTAATGGTAGTCATGTAGGGCTACCCAATAATGTCGTTGTACACCGAATCAAAGTTAATGACAATGAACTACGTCATCTGAGTGATGATCTTTGGTTTCTCCCCCACGGTCATGGGCAAGTTTAGCACTCTGCCAATGGGCACCGAATGGCCGATGAAGCTGACGATTGGGCCCGAGCATGGCTTCAGCTCTATGTCCTTCAGCCTCATCTTCTTAATTGTGGACAAGAATAAGATGTCGCACAAGCTCCCGTTATCGATCAAGAGTCTACTTATGATGGCCGGCCCAATGAAAGCCTCGATGACGATGGTGTCTTCATGTGGTAGCTCGACCCCATCTAGGTCGTCGTCAGAGAATGAGATGGGGGGATGGGCTACCCTCCTTTGCTTTGCCCCTGCCCCAGTGTCCATCGTCATGACCTGTCGAGCGTAGGTCTTCTGGGCCGATGCCGATGTGCCACCCGAGGCTGGTCTGTCACATATTACATTCACACGCATGACCGGCTCGGTCATTTGGTGGGCAACTTGCTCGACAGTCTGGGCCAGGGTCGACCAGACAACCCCTACGGGTGCTTCTCCCTCATGCCATGGCCTTATTTCACCGACGAATCTTCTGAGATGCCCGTCCTGAATCAGACGCTCAATGTCCCTCTTCAAGGAGTAGCACTCATCGGTATCATGCACTTGGTCTCGATGATACCGACAGTACTTCTTTGATTTCTCCTGTTGGGCTTTGCCCTCATCTCTGAGGGTACATCTCTGAGATGCCCGGCCGCCAGAGCCACCATCATCACTTCCACCAATGGGGTGTTGAGCCTCGTGTAGTGAGCCTCTGGCACTCTCTCGAGCTTGTTTTTTGGAGCAGGGTTCCTGGGGTCAGGGAACCCCCTCAGTGGGCCAGGACGGTCCCGCTCCCGAGGGCCTCCTTGACCGCGCCCTCGGTCACCTCTCTGATCGCGCCTTCGGGGGTAATCTTGCTCATGCCCTCGAGTGCTACTCTCCTGCCTCAGTCGTGCTTCAACGCTGGGTACTTGGTCTGGTACGACCTCCTTCATAGCCCCCAAAGCCTCCTCACTAAGCATGAACTTCTCTGCCCAGGAGAAGAGAGCATCGAGATCGATCGACAGATCGTGGAGCAGAGATTTGAGTTGACTCCGATTGGCCAGCCCCTTCTTGAAGGCCGTCATGACGAGCTCATCTCTGCAGCTCGTCACACCAAGTCTTTCTCATTAAAGAGGTTTAAGAACTTCCGGAGAGTTTCCCCCTTCTTGTGGACTACCATAAACAAATAGTCTGAGGCTTTCCTCCTTCTTTGCCTGGCCAAGAATTGCTGATAGAACTTGCAGGACAGATCACCGAACGAGTTGACGGATTGGCCGGGCAACCCGTTGTACCACTCCACAGCCGACTGCTTCAATGTAGTCTGTAAAGCTCGGCAAAGGAGCATGTCATCCTCTCCTTGAATCTCCATGACCCCCCCCCCCCGATACAGCTGGACATGTTCTAGGAGATCGCCCGAACCATCATACAGTTCAAACCGAGGGAGTTTAGACATATGAGGTATCGGGGTCGAGATCACCCTTTTGTTCAGCGAGTTGGCCTCTTCGGTGTAGGGGAGGCATAGGCGACCTCCGGGGGACGTTTCGGCAGCCCTGGCCTCCCTGCCACTGATTGGAACCACCGGATGAGCCACCTCGACGCTCAGGGGTGTCCCTCTCTCACTCATTGGAGGTTATTCTTTGGTCGCAACTTCG
Source organism: Scilla litardierei (assembly GCA_030789695.1). Classification (NCBI taxonomy): domain Eukaryota; kingdom Viridiplantae; phylum Streptophyta; class Magnoliopsida; order Asparagales; family Asparagaceae; genus Scilla; species Scilla litardierei. The sequence continues at coordinate 15,125 of JAULAV010005523.1, forward strand.
TCGTCACCGATCATTATGACTAGGAGAACAACGTCCTGACCGACGGGGGCTTTTGCTTCGATGTGGGTGCTCTTCTTGTCTCGAGATTTGTGGGCTCCAACGCTGATGACTTCCAGCAATGAGACTCTCCCTAGGGGAATTTCGTACTCCCTAGGCTGCCACATTGGGGACTTCTCGGCTCCCCTCTCGTGTAATTTTAGCCTGTATGGATCAATACACTAGGGGAGTGAATAGTGTATATTAAAAAATTAACTGTTGCAATTAAAGAGTTACTTCTAATTGCTTAAGATGTGCAGAAAGTAAAGTATGTAGAAAATGTAAATCAAGCAAAAACACAGAGATGTATCCTGGTTCGGATCCTTGTGATCCTACTCCAGTCCTTTACTCCCAGTAGAGATTTTCAATCCACTATAATCACTTGCCCCGTAAGCACAAACTTACAAAAATGGCGACACTCCCCGTGTCCCAAACTTTGTACAATCTCTAAACAGAGATTCAAACCTGTTAAATAATGAAATAGAAAAAACACATATAGCCTTGTTATGAATTTAAAATGAAATTCAAGGATGGTGTTTAAAAGGAGACTTCAAGGTGTATATGATATGTAATTAAGAACAATACTTGAAGTTCTCTGGTTCATAAAAGAAGAAAGAGATCAATCGATTTCTTCTTGCAATTATGAACACAAACAACTTTCGAAATGATGTTGAAAAAGACAAATTTCTTTAAGGAAAAAAACTTCAATTTTCAAAAGATCTATGATTAAGAATCTTGAAGTTCTTCCATTCTCAAACGAAGAGAGAAATCTATGGATTTCTTCTTGCAATTGAGAATGGGAACGACTAAGGCAAGATTGCTTAGATCAACAATTCTAGAAAAGAATGAACGAGGAAAGTTGTGTGAAAGAATGAAGGGTATGCCCTCCTATTTATAGGATTTTTGGATAGTTACAAACGGATGAAAATGTAGGGAAAAGGAGTTTTCCAACGTTCAGAAACGGTCTGGAAAATTTCAAAGCAAACGGTCAGAAAAACTACATTAGTCGACTAAAGTAGTGTTAGTCGACTAAAAATCAAAGGTTGGAATTTTTGACTGAAATTTTAACGGTAGGTTTCTGAAGTAGACTGAGGACTGCTCAGAAATTTTTAGGTCAAAATTCGAATAAAAGTTTTTAGTCGATTAATGTGTGACTTAGTCGACTAGGACAGAAAAATGTGAATTTTGACTTATCTGAGAAAGGGTTGTTAGGATATGTTATTAGGAACCTGGGACTTAGATGGATTTCATATTCAAGGCTCTGAAATCTATAAAGTATAAAAATACATCAGTTCGTAGATTTCTGTAGATATGTTTGTTGAGCTTCATGTGAGTATTTGAGATGCCTTTGTGCATGGATTCATTATCAAGTGATTATTGTCCAAGCGTGGATAAATTGGGAATCTGCATATCTGCATAGATAGAGTGAGTAGCAATAATAATAGTTGTAACATTAAAATCATATTGAATAGAATAAGAAAGTGAACATGGGATTATGAAATCCCAACATCTCGGAGCCTCTCCATGGCGATGATCAGTCGTCGTTGTCGAACGACTGCTTCCTTGTCGAGCTGCCACTATCGAGCGGTCGCTTCCTCTTCGAACTGGGGGAGGAGGTCTCGCCTCATGTTCGGAGGCTTGTAGGGGCCTTTGAGCTAAGAGGGCCCCACAGGTCTGGCGACGACCCAATTTTCCATCAGCTTGGTGAAGGCCGCAAAGTTCGCATGAACGTTGCAGGCCACGGCCTGAATGACGGTCGCCGACCCCTCAAGGGGCAGATCCAGTAGGGGATTCCTCCAGGGAGAACGAGGCTCCTCGGCCAAGGGTGGCCTCAGGGTGTCATCGATTAGTGCCTCGAGTAATCCTGGCTTTCTTGGAGGTGGCAACAGGGTAACGTCAGGTAACTTGCCATGACGGGAATTGCGGTGAGAATTTGCAGAGCCTGACATTGGTGTAACCCTTCGTTCCCACAAACGATGCCAATTGTTGCGGGTTAAATCCGCCTAACTATAAGATTTATAAAGTGGGGATCAAGTGTACGGTGATTACATGTTAATTGGGTTTTAGCAGAGGCTAAACCCCTTGGAACTTGATCTATTGACGAAGGATCCAAGGTCGCTCGAAGGTCGTCGACCGCTTGGGAGATGGGCCGAGATTCCTGCACAACGAGCAGCTCGTCAGAAAGGCTGGGTTGGCTGTTAACACGTGGCCTCTCCGATGGTAAAGTCAGTCGGAGACTTTTTAGGAGGCTGGACACGCTGGCCGATCTTATTGTAGGACGACCTAACGTGGCGAGCTTATGTGGAAGTCACAGATATATGGACGATATCCGACCTTGTGTATGAATGACAGTTAAAGATTTATACCAACCAACTCCCTCATTGATGGTTGGAGGGTGGATATTTATAGTGGAGAGAGTCGGTTGATCGCCGTTTAATTAGCTGTCGCTTCTGCTTAACTCGGGTCCAGCTGACGCTTAGCTGGAGTGTTAATGGGGATGCAATGCGTCTGCGAGAGTGTCAGAAATATTTTCACACCTTCTTAATCGGGCATTAATGGGGACGCGACGGGCGGCCATCAGTTCTCTTCTTTAACCTTGGGCAGGAGTCGTAGGTGGCCTTACGTCATTCAGTTAGAGATATTTATGGGCTTCCAGGTCGTCAAGGGTCGTCCTTGGAGAGAGTCGAGCTTGACGTCCGAGCTCGGCGTCCTAAGCTTTCTCCGGTCGACACTCCTGTCTGGGTCGGCAGAGCGAGCTTCGCCGTGCCGGACGATCTCTACGCTTGGCAGGGGAGCTTCCCGCTTGACTGGTTGGGCGAGCCTCTCTCTCGATCTGTCAGACGAGCTTCTTGCTAGCGGGAAGAGCTTCTCATTTGGTCTCACTCTTGTTCTGGCTGGCCGGCGAGCTATTCGCTTGGGCTTCAACTACTTGGGCCTTTATTTTCTGTGCCGGCCATCAGGCCGTAACAATACATATGTAGTGAGGGTGTAGTATGCATGTAAAGAAGGCTAGGAGAAGTAAGCGTATAGATAGTAACTTTTGCTGTCAACCAAGAATTAATGAACAAAATCTAATACAATGAATTCTCTGTTTTTTTGCTCTTTAAGTTTAGATCTTGCTTCAAATATTTCTACTTAAATCCTTATTTGTTCACCTCAAAAGCCATATCAATTCTTCCGGCTACTGTTCCAATGAATTGAAGTTGATAGAAACTTAATTTTAGAAGGATATTTGAGGAAAACATCAAAAAAAGGACTCTATATGTTTGTGGAAGCTAAATTCGTTTAAGCTAAGTTTGGTCGATTGATGAAAAGGGAGGTTGTTACTAGGATGTGTGCCGAAAGAATTAAATTTTAAAAAAATTTAAAGTTTTCCTTGTTATTTTCTAAGCTATATTTCTTGGTCCACTTGCTTATTACAAATTGGTGCTATGTAAAATAAAATCATTTATATGTAAAAGTTCTTGTCTTTTTACTTCTATATGTATCTTAGCCAATGTCAACTCAACAATTTAAAAGACAAAAGTAAAGATTCACGGTAATAATGTTGACAGTGCATAACGAATGCGCGTTGATAATCAAAATAAATAACTACTATATTGAAACATGATGATTTACTAGTCAATCCCCAATTCCGTGCATGCAACCGAATTTCAATTATTGAACATCGTTATTCGAAGAAAAATTACAATTGAACTTAGAAAGAAGGTGTCGGAGCATGAGCGCCATGGTGGCGGTAGTGAGGGGCCGGTGCATAAGCCCCACGATGGCCGGAGTGAGGAGCTGGAGCGTCGGCACCATGGTGGTGAGGACGAGGAGCCGCGGCAGGGGGATGAGGATGGCGGTGACGAGCACGGTATTCTCCATTTCCATGGACATTAGTTATTAGGGAGGATCCAGTGGGGGGATAAGAGGGGTGGTGGCCCTTGTGGGCAGGGGCTTCGGCTGGCGGATGAGAAGGCCGGTGCCTCTTGTGGGCGGGGGCATGTGCTGGCGGATGAACGGGATGTGGCTTCTTGTGATGAGTGGGGGCTTCGGCCGGAGGATGATTGTGCTTCTTGTGGGCGAGTACTGCGGAATAAATTACGTCGGTGTTGTCTTCATGGTACGGGGCTGAAGCAGACGGAGGATGAGATGGATGACCGAGCGAAGGCACGACAAGCAGCAATGCAACCGTGACGATTGCGACGATGGAGCCGGGGAAGATGCCCATCCTCTTTGCAAACCTTTGGGGAGAAGACTAGAGGGGGATCAGACTTGGTGGTGTGGTGGAAGAGCAAGGAGAGTATATATAGATGCACTTGGTATGGGCTATTAATCAGGGGATCTGGTGTGATTATGGAGGGGCGGAACAAAATCTGTACATTTATGTAGGTGATTGTCACTATCATATTGCATTCAAGAGCCGTGGACCACACCATTCATGAATGGATCTTTGTATGCATGAAATTAAAAACCAAAATCACGTAAGATCCCAAGCTTATATTGTAAGAAGTAATAAAAAAATAAAAACAGAAACCAAAAACACCCTGCCAAGACTTCTCTACAGTTACACAAATTATATTGTCATGAAGCACTTTGTGTGTAGATATAGGAAACGTTCTTTACTTTCATCATAGCATTGTCCTAGGTCATGTGAGTTCTTTTGCATGATCACGGTTGGGGTTAGACTTGGTAGAACATGGCTAGATTTGGAATGTGCTCATCGCTGCCAATTTAATCTGGGACGAGGAGAAGTGCTAGTAAACATGGCATGCATATGTTCCTTCGAAAATGAACTCTTTGTCCGTAACAATGTATCGAACCGTTCTAAATGGGTGCTTTTAAAATTAGCCGGCATATTTTCCTTTAAAAGACAATGCTGGATCCTAGACAGATAAAGAGACACTAGAGGGGATGAACAGTTTCTTTTAAAATTAACCAAGAAAGATAACAAAAGAGCTACTGTTGTGAGTTGAGGGAGGCCTTTGGCCTCCCCCCTCAACATCTCACCATTTACTCCCCACTAAGTTAGTGGGGAGTTCCTTGGAGTTCTAATTCATATGAATATATAGAGAGCCATGGCTTGTGCCATGGCTACTCCTAATTTGGCGATTATCTTCACTTCTTTTCCAAATTCCTTTAACACGTTATCAGCACGTAACTCTCTCATCTCTTGAGCTTTTCATCCCGTCTCTCCTCAAAAATTAAACACCTACGCACGAAGGAATCTATTGTTGCGGCGAACCGTTGCGACGATCCTTTTTGGCGTATTAGGAGCGTGGATTTTTCTTTCTACGGATCTTATCTTTTTACAATCGTCCCTAGATCTTTGATCTAGAGGTAAACTCTTTTGAACCCGTAGAAAATTACAATATATTGATAACTATTATTTTACATAGCTTATTCTATAGGCATGTATAAATATATGGCAATTTGATAATCATTTAAAAAAAATCGGTGGTAGCATTGCTCAAAGTTTCGAGATGCAAAGACTCACATATCAGAAATAGCAATGTTCAATTTTCTATGAAGTATGAAAATTTTTTTGTGATTCTTAGATATTAGCACACAAAAAAATGACAAACTATTATGAAAAGGAAACATGAAAGTGGCATGTGATGCTGCATTCTTATGATTTGATCAACAATGAAATAATAAATGGTATTTTTACAATTTGAACACCGGGGAAATCACAAACTTCAATATTTTCTGAGAACGAAAGATGGAGTTTCCACATGAGGTGTGTCAATTCATAAAAATACCACATGTCTATTCCACTGCCTAACTCTGACTTTCAGATCTATTATAAGGTAAAGTTTGCAAGCTTTATAATGCCTAGCAAGCAGATTAACCCTGTTTATGATAGGTTTTCATTCTTGGGAACTTATTGTAATATCTGATTTTTTTTATATTATTATGATTATTATGTGGAATTGTCTCTTTAAATAAATGTTGTAAACCCACAAGGAAACTAAAGCACTTGTGATCAGAGATCTTTCGATGTAACAACTAGTGCATGCAGACAGAGTTCAGATATTGCTATCTGGGTACAACATGCTAATTTAAAGATGATATTGTAGAACAGTAAATTTGTTGGGCTGTTTATTAGGCCTGAAGCCTACTACATAAAAATTAATTCATTTTGTCTGGTTATTTGGGCCAGAAGCCCAGATAATTTAAATAGCTAATTGAAATTATTTTCATTAGCTAATTAGAATAATAATTAATTTTGTGTTCTAATTTGGGCCTGAAGCCCAGTTTATAAATGAAAATAAATTTTATGGGCCAGCAGCCCCATTTAGATTAACAATTACTTTTGAGTACTAAAAATGGGCAGAAGCCCAGTTAATCCTATTGCAAACTTAACAAATTAATTAATATTTTTCCATTGGGCCTGAAGCCCACAAAATCCTTGCAATTTTTAATGTGTCAATTAGAATTTTGAAACCGGGCCTGAAGCCCAAATACTAATAACATTTTAATATTGACTTATTGGGCCTGAAGCCAAATAAATTCAATTGCAATAATTAATTTGTTTATTTTTGGCAAATGGGCCTGCAGCCCAAATATAAATAATATATTAAAATGAATAATATTTATGGGCCTGCAGCCCCTTTCAAAATATTAATTTATTTTAATTCTTTGTTATGAGCCTGTTGCGTCATATTGCTAAAATTATAACACTCTTGCATCATTATTAATTTATGAAATATTAGGATTTTTTTTCAAAATATAATTATCTTAAGGATCCTGCGACCGCTCTGCCGTTAGTAAACTAACCTAACGGTGTATGACGTCTCCCCGTGGTCTGAGATATTATTATATTTTCTAGCCTATTTTTTCCATTTAATATATGCCTATGTTATATACATGCGTGGTTGTTTATTTTGTGCCTGTCGCATTTATAAACTGCGTGGATGTTTATATAAGCTAAAATGTGATTTTTGGGATCGGCCAATTTGATACCCTTTTTAAATTCCTTGCAATTTTATTTTCTTTTTGAGAGAATTTGTAAGTGAGGATTAAATGTATTAATACCAAAGACCGATGTACCGACAAATGAAGACAGAGGCCAAAATTGGAAAATATAGGGACCCATTCTGGGTTTCCAAATTGTATTTTTCTTTTGTTTATGGACTGTATATTCGGACTTTGGACTTTGTATTTATTTGGGTATCTGGCCGATCCCCACATTTTACTTATTTTAATTTTTAATGCTTGAATTTCAATTTTAATTAAATCATGCTTATTTTAAATTGCGTAGATAAAATGGCAAAATTGGCAAGCGTCGATTTCGAAGTCCTTAACTCTGCATGAAAAAATTACCTGAGTTGGCGAGTGGATCTGAAGTTCCACTTGCGTTCGATGGCCCTCCTTGGTTCAATTTTGGCTCCTTCATCGGCCCCAGCAGCGGCCGATGCTTCTGCTACATCTAGCAGTAGCACTCCTACCACTGTCTCCGACGTAGATAAGGCGAAAGCCATAATCTACATTAGGAAACATATAGATCGGACCTTAAAGGCCGAATACCTGACGGTAGAGGACCCAATGGAGCTGTGGACAGCGCTGGAGGCACGGTATAAACATCAAATTGATGTAATATTACCGTGTGCCAGTTATGAGTGGGAAAATCTCAGACTTCAGGACTATAAGTCCGTCACTGAGTACAATTCTGCACTTCATAATATCACCTCACGCCTAAAGTTGTGCGGTGAAGAAGTGACAGAACAACGCATGTTGGAAAAGACATTTACCTCGTTTCACGAGAAAGATGCAATCCTCATGCAGCAGTATCGTGAACACAACTTCACGAAATTCTCTGATCTGATCTCATGCTTACTTAGGGCAGAGCAGAATCGAGATTTACTGCTAGCCACTCATAATTTACGTCCAGCTGACACTGCACCTATCCCTAAAACCCACCAGGTTTCTCCCCAGAAGTGGAAAAACAAGAAGAAGGCTAATAATAACAAATGGAAAGCTATGATTAAGAATGGATGATGAGCAGCACCCCCATCCAACAAACAATACAGAAAAGAGTAACTTCATATGGAAGCAAAAGAACACTGACCAAGTGTCACTTCCGAAGAAGAACTGGGAGGATAAATGCCATAGATGCGGCATGACTGGCCATTGGTCCAGAATCTGCCGCACTCCTCGCCACCTCCAGGAACTATATCAGGCGAGTCAGAAGTCTCTGCCTGAAACAAACTTGGCGGCTGTTCAGCCACCAATGATGTTCACTGCAAAAGACTTCGAGAACGACGACCTGCTCGATTAAGCTTCATCTTTTATCTATGCATTTAAAATTCATTGTTGCTTCATCTTTAATTTGCTTAAGTACGAACTTTTATTTTGAATGTCTTTTGCATTGACTTAAATAAAATTTCGTTTAACTTATAGATGAAGTATGGAATATTGTGGACAGTGCCTCGTTGCACCGGTGTAGCATTGATATTGCTCCCACATACAACGAGACTATAAGATGCAAATTCTCCTCTTAAACATATAGGAAATCTCCAATTTTCAAGGATATTTCTTTTAAAGAAAATAACTTGAAAATTGTGGCTAATATATATTGAATATCAATATGTAACTCATCAAGAGAATGGCCAGAAGACCATCTACTTACGAGTTCATTGGACCCCCGTCGGGCCCCTATAATTTACAGATATTCTTCCTATAGAAAGCCAACTCGACTGAGCACCAGAAGTGTCTTTCTTTGCCATAGTTTTTAACTCTGGCAAAAAGGACTTGGTCATCCTGGATCAGCGATGATGGACGCATCATATAATGAATCCATTGGTTGAGTTTCCTTGTCCCACTTTGTCATAAGGGATAAATAATAGAGAGACCTTCCCTCCTGAAAGTGGGTTTTGAGTCTCCTGGCTTCATTGAGAGATACATGGTGACTTTTTACGGGCCTATTCACCCCGCAAATGGCCCATTTTCGGTACTTCATTACTGTACTGATATATGCATCTACTAGATGGTCTTACCTGTGCCTTTATATTCACTCGCAATCTAGCTTTCTCAAAAGCTTATAAATGTGGGTGAATTTACTACACATATCATTCAAGACTTCTGCCAAGCAACTGGCATTAAAATTGAACATCCTGCAGCATGTTCAAACTCATAACGGGTTAGAAGAGTCTCTGGTAAAGAGACTCCAATGGATTTCACGTCCATTGTAAAATCACAGTTGCATGTTGATGTTTTGGGACCATCACACTGCATTCCGCATCGCTTATCACGATACGGCCCGCTTGTTGCCATATCTTATTGCTGATGCTGCTTGCTTATGGTTTACCACCAAGTCTTGATAAATGTGAATTTAATGAGCAAAATCTCATTGAAATAGGCACGCTGTCTAAAGAAGCCTGAAGCTTCTGAGACCATATCATGGGACACAAAAGTTCTCATCTCGTTATGATCCGCATACTTTTTCTGTGTGAAGTTGAGATCCAGAAGATCCTTCACATTCAGAATAAAGTACATCAATTGACGGATAAATTTGCGGACAACCAGAAGATTGTTCGTTCACACGTCCCTGCTGCCAACACGCCAGCTAGGATTGACATTCCCAAAGATGGATGCAATCCACCGACAACAGAATTGGCTGTACCTCAATTGAAAAGAGGACGCCTGCCAGGTTCAAACTATATAAATTCCTCATAATAGGAAGATTCCTGGATATATCAAAATGATCCAACCACAGGATGCTGAGCTCAGACCAGCAACCTCTCCCCTCCTAATTTCTCCTATTACGTACGTACTGGAGAGACCAGCAACCAGAGGAAATAACAGGAGAAACATCATTATATTACGTACGTACTGGAGAGGTACT
>JAULAV010005526.1:0-12500 GCA_030789695.1 Scilla litardierei
CAGCGCTGTCCGCATTTTGGGCAAGATAAAAGTATTTTTTTTGAAAATTTTTTTTTCCAGTAGTTAGATATACGTGTTAGGAAGCTCCCCACAAAATTTCAGCTCGATCCGACACCGTTTGAGCCTCCGTTCATCGATTTCAAAAACGTTACGCAAATCTGTGGACAGATTTGCGTAACGTTTTTGAAATCGATGAACGGAGGCTCAAACGGTGTCGGATCGAGCTGAAATTTTGTGGGGAGCTTCCTAACACGTATATCTAACTACTGAAAAAAAAAATTTTCAAAAAAAATACTTTTATCTCGTCCAAAATGGGGACAGCGCTGGAAAAAATTTCCAGCGCTGTCAGCATTGGCCCATTAACCTCATATATATATATATATATATATATATATATATATTATATATATATATATATATAGTGTGAAAAATGGAGAAGAGCTGACGGCGCTGGAAATTTTTCCAGCGCTGTCCGCATTTTGGGGCGAGATAAAAGTATTTTTTTATGAAAATTTTTTTGCAGTAGTTAGATATACGTGTTAGGAAGCTCCCCACAAAATTTCAGCTCGATCCGACACCGTTTGAGCCTCCGTTCATCGATTTTAAAAACGTTACGCAAATCTGTCCACAATTTTACGTAACGTTTTTGAAATCGATGAACGGAGGCTCAAACGGTGTCGGATCGAGCTGAAATTTTGTGGGGAGCTTCCTAACACGTATATCTAACTACTGCAAAAAAAATTTCAAAAAAAAAATACTGTTATCTCGCCCAAAATGCGGACAGCGCTGGAAAAATTTCCAGCGCTGTCAGCATTTGGCCCATTAACCTCATATATATATATATATATATATATATATATATATATATATATATATATATATATATATATATATATATATATGGCAATCTTCGGGTGCGAAAAATCCCGTGCGAAAGCCGTGCGAAAACTTTTTTTTTATTTTTTTGAAATTTTTTTTTTCAAAAATTCTTTTTTTGATGTTTAATCCATACAATTATATACCCCAGGGAAAATAATGGGTGAACCCGTTGGGCATTAGAGCACTCATCCACCCGTTACAAATTTAACGGTCTCAAAACGTGCGAATTTGATGAAATGGCTTGATCGAAGGCCAAATGACATTATTTCTCAACCATTATTTTTTGAGGGGGGTATAACAACATATAATGAGGGTGGAAAAAAAGAATTTTTGAAAAAAAAAATTTCAAAAAAAAGATAAAAACATTTTCGCACGGTGCGAAATGTTCTCATTTGAAAATTTTCCTATATATATATATATATATATATATATATATATATATATATATATATATATATATATATATATATATATATTGAAAACCCAGAAAAATCCCCAACCCCCTCCCCCTGCCTTCGGCTTTTTTTTAGGAGGGTAAGGCGAGAGCCCGGTCGAGACTATGCAACCTGGGGGTGACCGACATGCCCCCAACGGCCCCCAGGTTAGTCCGAGAGGAGAGATATAGCCCCGGGGGTAAATAATTCCACAACAAATTCCACAATAATTACCAAGTCACGGCGGCCATAGGCCTCGAACCCCGCACCCCTTGGCTTTGGAGCGGAATGACTTACCACTAGGACACCCTCTCGTGGGCTATATATATATATATATATATATATATATATATATATATATATATATATATATATATATATATATATATATATATATAGATATATATATATATATATATGTAAATCTTCAAATGAGAACATTTCGCACCGTGCGAAAATGTTTTTATCTTTTTTTTTGAAATTTTTTTTTTCAAAAATTCTTTTTTCCACCCTCATTATATGTTGTTATAACCCCCCTCAAAAAATAATGGTTGAGAAATAATGTCATTTGGCCTTCGATCAAAGCATTTCAACAAATTCGCACGTTTTGAGACCGTTAAATTTTGTAACGGGTGGATGGGTGCTCTAATGCCCAACGGGTTCACCCATTATTTTCCCTGGGGTATATAATTGTATGGATTAAACATCAAAAAAAAAATTTTGAAAAAAAAAAATTTCAAAAAAATAAAAAAAATGTTTTCGCACCGGCATTTCGCACCACTTTTTCGCAATGGAAGATTGCCCTATATATATATATATATATATATATATATATATATATATATATATATATGTTGACTAGGATCCATTCGGATGGATCAAACATGCGGATCCATCCAAGTGGAATTTAAAGCTAGACAATGTAAATAGAAAATCCGACCGTTGGATGTCATCTAACATGTCTAAACTAGCTCAAACAAAATTTCAACTAATTTGGAAATGTTTTGAACATGCATCAAGTGGTTGCAAAATTAGCCAATTTTATAACTATTCAAAAACATCGATTTTGCAACCACTTGATGCATGGGCAAAACATGTCCAAATTAGTTGAAATTTTGTTTGGAGCTAGTTTAGACATGTTAGATGACATCCAACGGTCGGATTTTCTATTTACATTGTCTAGCTTTAAATTCCACTTGGATGGATCCGCATGTTTGATCCATCCGAATGGATCCTAGTCAACCTATATATATATACTAGTCATAACCCGTGCCCTCGGGCACGGTTCATTTAAGATATCCCCTCAAAATCGTTGTTCTCCCCAAGAATTTTCCCATCCAAAATTTAAACGAACAAAAATTTAGTGGGTGCCTTCGGCGCCCGAACGTCAAATGTATAATAAATATCATTTTGCTGGCCTATTATAAAATAATTTCATGAAATTTGCAGTCGAGGGATGCAACAAAACCATGAAAACCTCATATAAATTGACTATATGCTCAAATGTAGGACATGGGCTAGTATAAGATCTAAGATATAGTTACAAACTCCAAGTGGATGCCCCTTTAAAGAGCTCATCTTTCATGTCCTTCAAACTAAGTGGTATATGTAAAACTTGCATATCTACCCAACAATATTCATATATTAGCCCAGATTGAGCTATTTGTACTCAATGCATTGCTAACCGTGCTCTATATCATAACACAGGCTGACTAATCCAATCCTTTGTAATTATCATTTGGTGCAAGGTGCATATGAAATGTTAGCCTTAAGCACATACCGGCTGATAAGTTGACAGATATAAACAAAGCTATTACTTTTTGCGAAGAAAAGTTGATTCAAAAATCATTTAAGCTTGAAAACAGAACCAACGACAAAAGTTCTATTTATTGGAATTAATGCTAGTTCAAGCTCTCCGGATCAAACAGATACCATAAATTAATGAAACTTCAAAAATGCCAAATCATGCAAGAGCAATAAAAATCTACATCCAAAGCATAGAAATTGATCGAGTAAATATGCAGGGAAAACACTCTGCACTACAAATTTCTGCTCAAACAGTTATGAGTGCATTGTATATAATTGACCATATTAATCATATATTGAACCTTAGGAATATTAAAACCCTTCATCATTAGGAATTACAAACAAATTGACCCTGTCAACATTACAAACAGAAAATTACAAAACACATTGAACAATACAAACATAAAATTACAAAACACTATAATAGTACAACCAAAAAATTACAAACATATTGACCTATTCTTTACGAAAATAAGTTTTGACTATTAATCCAAACATGAGCATGATTACAAAAATGATTGTGCATGAATAAAGGAAACAACCACACAGGAAATTTTCATCGAACAGTCCAATTCTTCGGGCTACAGTGGTGTGTTCTTCATTATTCCCTTCTCTTATATCATCTCCTTGCTTATTTCTGCCCCCATCATCGAACTCATCCAATTCTTCAAGCTACAATAGCATGCCATTCATTGCACATTTCCATGGTCAGGTGTGTATAAGTAACTCCCAAAAAATGATACCTGAAGTAAAGTACATTTTCAAAATTAAGGTGTATAAGTGATTCACAAAAATATGAAATAAGCACCTTGCAACTCATCCAAGATCAATTTGCCTGATTTACTGTTTTCAGGAATTTGAAATAAGCACCTTGTACTTGGGGCAAATCTGAGACCAGTTGCATATCCATATAGTCGTTACAGATGATCGATAATAAGATAGTAGCATAATTTAATTGCAAAGTTAGCCGAATCTAAACAAATAAAATTCTGATTATACAAACTGGGAAGCAGATTAGCGGCAGTTTTTGTATAGGAGATAAGATTTATGTCCTGATGAACATATGCATATTAATATTTGCATATCAGCTGCAATTTCTGTTCTAATAAATATATGAATATTACTATTTCAATTATATCGATGTTGAAAAATTAGTTGCAAAATTTCATGCACACAACCCACCTGCAGAAAACCAACTATCTTCAAAAATTATGGACTGATATGTAACATGCAAGGTGAAAAAGCAGATCAGTGGCAAGTTGAAAAAGTAAATATAATACTAATTATACAAACTGGGAAGCAAAGCAGCTGCATTTTTTGTATAGGAGATAGGATTTATGTCCGAACAAATATTGGTTCTTTCAATACCTATAGGGAGTATCGTATTAGATTTTGAGGTACTTGAGATGATATGACTGATACAAATTTGATAATATCCATTATATTTGTATACACATTGTCCTGTTAGAATTTATCGGATTGTTGAATTTCACCTATAATCTTAGTAACTGCATGCTTTTTGCTTTTTAGAATAAGGCCATTTGAGATCATTCCAATATACTAAAAGATGATGCAGATACCTCAAAGAATAGAACTGACATTCACAAAATCAAAACTATCCATTTCATATAATAGCACAAATATGTGACAGATGCATATAATTTAATCATCAAACAGGGGATTCTACGATATTTTCATGTATAGATCACTATTATAAAAAACCAAAATTTGAGAGAGAGATAGAGATAGAGATAGGATTACACATTAATTTCTTGATCAAACAATAGAGAATTGTTCCAGAATGCAATATTGAAATAAGGGGAAACTCATCCAGAATTTCATTGACCCATGGGGAACTAATCGAACAATGGTGAACCCAATCATCTGAATTTCACTGACCTAGAATGCAAAATCACAACTTTTTTTGAAATAAGCAACAAATTTCATTATCAAAACTAAAATTTAAATAGGAGACTGAAAACCCTGATTCTAAGCGAGAGAGCTTAATGGAACCAATGGCGAAGGGTGAGGGTGTGATCATTTAGATGAATGTAAGAATTACAATAACAGCTTGAATGTAAGAATTAGCAGGCTAATTTATTGGCATGAATGTATTAGCAGGCTAATTTATTTACATACATTCGCCGAAGGGAATGAATTAGCAGGTTAATTTATTGGCATGAATATATGAATTATGCCAATTCATGCTAATAACAGCTTTTAATAGCTAATTTTTTGGGAGACAAACAAACACAATTGTTATAACAGCTTGGATTATTAGCATGAATTATGCTAGCAAAATTAGTGTCAATGAATTATTACCGTTAATAAATTATTAGCATGACAGCTCATTTAGTGTCAATGAATAGAACTTTTGTGACTGAATTATGCCAGCTAATTTAGTGTCAATGAATAGAACTTTTTATGATTGAATTATGCCAGCTAATTAAGTGTCAATAAATTCGTGTCAATGAATTATTAGCATGAATTATGCCAGCTAATTTAATGGGATTTTATTTCAATAAATAGGCATAATTCATTCTAATAACAGCTTTTTGCCATAAGTTGCCAAATTCATTATTGGTTTTTGTGCCGGGTTAATATGCTACCAAATTAGCCATATTGATTGAATTAGCAAGCAAATTTATTGCCAAATTGACAATTGATGGAATTAGCAGGCTAATTTATTGGAATGAATTAGCAGGCTAATTTATTGATTGAATTGATCTTCTCAGCCATAAATTGCCAAAGTGATTGAATTAGAAGGCTAATTTATTGGCATGAACGTATGAATTATAATAACAGCTTGAAAGATTGAATTAGCAAGCTAATTTATTGGCATAAATGTATGAATTATAATACCAGCTTCAATGTATGAATTAGTAGGCTTATTTATTGGCATGAACGTATTAGCAGGCTAATTTCTTTCCACACATTCACCCAAGGGATTGAATTAGCAGGCTAATATATTGGCATTAATGTATGAATTATGCCAATTCATACTAATAATAGCTTTTAATAGCTAATTTATTGGGAGACAAACAAACACTATTGTAATAACAGCTTAAATTATTAGCGTGAATTATGCTAGCAAATTTAGTGTCAATGAATTATTAGTGTTAATGAATTATTAGCATGCCAGCTAATTTAGTGCCAATGAATAGAACTTTTTGTGACTTAATTATGCCAGCTAATTTTGTGTCAATAAATAGAAGTTTTTGTGATTGAATTATGCCAGCTAATTTAGTACCAATGAATTATTAGTGTCAATAAATTAGTGTCAATGAATTATTAGCATGAAATATGCCAGCTAATTTAATGGGATTTTGCACCAATAAATAGGCATAATTCATGCTAATAACAGTTTTTTTGCCATAAGTTGCCAAATTCAATACTGGTTTTTATGCAGGGTTAATATGTTACCAAATTAGCCATATTGATTGAATTAGCAAGCTCATTTATTGCCAAATTGCCAATTGATGGAATTAGCAGGCTAATTTATTGAAATGAATTGGCAGGCTAATTTATTGATTGAATTGACCTTCTTCACCCATAAGTTGCCAAATTATTGGTTAATATGGATAACACAGATCCTGCACCCACACTTGTTCATTATTGGTTAATTTCATTTGCCATAAGTTAATAGTATTTATGCAGGGTTCATATGTTCAAGGTGTCACAGAGTATAAAACCTGAGTTAAAATGTATTTTTTGGGAGAAACAAACAGCAAAGTTTCTAGGTAAAGGGGGGAAAAAATCAATAATTCAACCGGCACTCACGTTTTTGTTCAGGATCATAAGTTCGTATGCAGTGTCATTTAATAATCGTGTTTGTTCAGTTTCATTCAACAAACCATCATTCCCCTTTTCCAAATGTGTGGGTGCAGGTGTTTGTAGCAGATATTAGTTAAGTAATGAGGGGATAATTGAACAATAGTGTCAAAAACATGTGTATTGTACAAACTTGGAAGCTGATGATGGTGGTTGCATCAGTTTCAAATCCTAACACCATTCAAAGCAGGTTTCAGGTCTGTTTGGCATATTTAAATAGTGTTTTCACCTAGGTTTGTTTGGCATCAGTTTCAAATCTTAACACATGGTTCAATGAGCACATAATTGCTGAAGGAAAACAGAGGGTGCATAAAATATCATTGGGCTGAATGTAAAAGAGGATTCAAAAGAATTATGAGCCAAAAAAATAAAAGAATTTAATAGGACAAAAAATTCAAAAGGCAGAGGTATCATGAAAACCCAACAATTTATCACCCTTCACCGTGCTTTTTTGCACTACAACTATCTAGTCCAAATTCAAACAAATATTTTTTACTCATTATAATCTTAAGTTACCCTTACTGTCAAATTAGCATGTTTACTTTCAGTAGACCTCAAATTGATGAATCAAAACGTCACCTCAACTTTAAAACCTAATTCAACCTCTCACATACCCGTTGGTCCCATATACCCCATATTATCGTACAATCTATGTTACAATTGTTCAATACAAATGGCAAGATCTCCAGTAAAATTGCAAGGTGGGGAATAAAAATTAATAAGCCTAAGCTGATACAAATGTTATGAAAGCACTCTGCTCGACTGCCAATTAATAAGGCGCATGCTAAACACAATGTTGAATCATAGAATACTGATCATTTGATCATCAACAATACACTATGTACAAAGTCTTGTCAAGTGTTGGCATAAACAAATGACCTTAACCAACTTTACAGTTGATTTTGAATGCAGTATATGAGGAAATATCCTTTGTCAAAGATGCTGACGGTGACCATATTGGATTTATTTGATCAAGTGCAACCTATAATGCATGGACATTCCAATTGTGAAGCTGTCTCCTGTCAATAACATGCACCACATACATTTGATACATTGTAATTTTTTATATGTAAAATTTAGAATTTTTGTGTCATTATGGCATCTTGTTCTTCCAGTGTCTGCATCAACGTTTTTGTATATGTGCTATTTGCAAGTTGTAGAAAAATCAGTAACAATGGTTGAATCGAATTATGCCAAAGCAATTTCTCTTAAACTTGCTTATAATTATCAACACAATCATAACCTCTTATGCCAATGAATTAAAAATGCAACATAGGGGTTCCTTCTCCAGAAATAATGTCAGCTAGTGTTTTTTTAAAAATGTCATATATGAACGCACAATGATGGTGACAGAAAAACCTCATACCTCTATTTCTATATGCAAACCAACAGTCACCAATGCTAATATCTCACCAATGCAAAAACTTCCTGAGCTCTCGAATTCATCAATGATCCTAAAAGAAAATAGAGCATTGACATTGATGAATTTCAGCATGACATGGTTGCATGTAGGATCCTTGATGAATGGTTGCAAAATTTGCATGTATTTGAGAGCTCTTACAGCATGACATTGCAAAAGTTGCATGATGCTGAATTATGCGGATGATGCTGAATTATTTGAGAGCTAAATTATATGATGCTGTATTTAAGCTGTAAGAGCTCTCAAATACATTGCAAAAGTTGCATGGTTTTGCAACTTCAGATTACATGATGCTGAATTATGCGGATAATTTACTATCATGCATAATTCAGCATTGCAGAATCATGTAATCTGGATAATTCAGCATTTCAACATCATGCATTACAGAATTTGAAATTACATGATGTATAATTCAGCATTTCAGCATTACAGAATTTGAATAAGGATAATTCTGAAATTGTATTGCTGAAATTGAGCATGCTGATACAATGAAATTTTCAAATTGTATTGGTTCAGACATAATTTTCAAATTCTGCAATGCTGATACCATGAAATTGTATTGGTTCAGACATAATTTTCAAATTCTGAATTATACAATGCTGAAATTGTATTACAACCTTGTCATGCTGCATTTGAATAAGGATAAGGATAATTCAGCAATGTATTTGAGCATATCATGTAATCTGATGTTGTATTGGTATTGGTTCAGACATCATGTAATTTTCAAATTCTGCAATGCTGATACCATGAAATTGTATTGGTTCAGACATAATTTTGAAAATTGCAATGCTAAAATGCTGAATTGCTGAATCATGCTGAAATTGTATTGGTTCAGACATAATTTTCAAATTCCAGATTCTAAGAATAAGGATAATTTACTGAATCTTGGAATTATGCAGAAGAAAAAGAAAAATGCAACTTTTGAGTAGATTACATACTGAGCATCGCTCCATTGCTGAAGAATTCTCTGCCTATTCTCTGTCAAGCTCTGAGGCATCCGACTTTCACAGCTTGGCCTCTCTTGCAGCCATGCAATCAAAATTTAGCCTATGGGCCGTCGTGGATAAGTTGAATGACATCGAGAAATCCACTGACTTCACCGAAACTTACTTAAGATTGAACAAAAAACTGGCTGTCATTTGCCTCCTGCCATTTAAGAAACATATATACAAAATTGGGCAAATTTGTGCATAGAGAGACAATGGCAGAGAAATATGAAGGGAAAATTTTTCATAACTCAAGTTTGTTACTTTTATCAAAACTACATTTATGCTGTCAAATTACAGAAACTGAATTATAACCAAAACTTTTCTTAAAATAGTTTGTTACATTTATGCTTTCAAATTGCAGTAATTACGAATGATTAATCCCAACTTGTTCAAGATTGAAGAAAAATTTCGGCTATTTTGCATTTTACTCACCGAACCACTCTCAATCCCAATCACAGAGATGCTTGCTCCACTCCCAATCAAATTATTGATCCCAACCTGCCGTATGGTGATCTCGTCAAGCTCCGATCCATGCTTCTCACACATCAGATCCCACATAAAAATACAGAAGATCGTCATGAAACTTTATAAAGGAACAAAAATTCAAGAAAATTAGAGGGGGAAAATGAAAAACTTTGCAAAGACATGCAAATCGAGCAGATCTTACACTGGGACTTTGCCGAAAGAAACCAACCGACTGAATAATGGGAGCAATACGAAGGTTTTTGGGAGAAGTTTGAACAAACAAACTGGCTGTCCTTTGCCAGCTGCCATGTAAGAAACATATATACGAAATTGGTCAAATTTGTGCATGGAGAGACAATGGAAGAGAAAGATAAAGGGAAAATTGTTCAAAACTCAAGTTTGTTACTTTTATCAAAACTACATTATGCTCTCAAATTATAGAAACTGAATTTTAACCAAAACTTTTCTTAAAATTGTTTGTTACATTTATGCTTTCAAATTGCAGTAATTACGATCTTTGATCCCAACTTGTTCAAAATTGAAGAAAAATTTCGGTTATTTTGCATTTTACTCGCCGATCCACTCCCAATCCTAATCGCATAGATGCTTGCTCCACTCCCAATCAAATTATTGATCCCAACCTGATTCAGGGTGATCTCGTCAAGCCCCGATCCATGCTTCTCACACATGGTAACCTGCAAGTAGAAATCACATAATCAGAAAATTGATAGTTACAACAAACGTACCAAAATCACTACTCACATGAAGCAGCTGGACATTATTACTACTATTTTTTAAATACAACAACAGTATTTGGCTGGAAACTAATTTTAGTATCTCCATGTACTGTGTTTAGCAGCTTCATCCGCTTTCTTTCAATTGATTCAATGTCCAATTAGAAATTATTAAATGTTCTTATTTTTACAGGCTAGCTTTTTTTTGCTTTGCACTTGTCTATTGGTGCATCCTAGAAAGACAATGAATGGAGAAGAAACATGTATAGCTTAAGGAAAAGATGCCCATGTTGCAATCTACAACGAAATGCAACTCAAATCATCATTCGCTTAAAACCAGGTACAACCTCTTACTCAGTAGTTATATGCACTACATGGATTTAACATATAAAATCCGAACTGACTAACAACAAACAGACATACAAAAAAGAAAAAAAGAAAAAAAGAAAAAGAAAAAAAAGAAAAAGTAAACAATTCTATGTAACCAGCCTTGCTTTTTCCTTACCCCAATAAGTCTACATCAAATTCTAATTAATCAAATAAAAAACTACCGCATAACAAAAATAACATTTGTCAATTATTCAGACACTTCCTAATAATTAATCAATCAAAACAAAGGCTACATCAATTTCTTTCCATTACCTCTTGACTGTCCATGAGTCTCTCCAAATGGTCTTGTATAACCTCCTTGAAGATACAATGAACACAAATGTCTGAAATTTCTGAAAGTTAACCAAAACAACCCTGCCAAGATTAACAGAGACACTGAACACAAATGAACCCATAACCCTTGTGCTCACCTGCTTTTTGCCATACAAACATAACTAATATGTGTTTTCATGTAAACTTGAATTTCACAGATAGCTATCGATAGAAGAAGAGCTCGGGTTGCACTTAGCGGAGCCAATCTGTAGTTATTGTCGACGGCAATGCTGGTCAGATAGCTGTGCAACTCTATCACTGCCCGCATGCATGCAGAGTGGCTCCATTATTTGAACATTGGAGATGAACAGAAACTGAGGTTGGCTTAAACACCTCAGCACCCTAGATTTCGGCGATCCCTGCGCCAAGTTTAATGAGAATTATATAACCTTGTCATAATCATAATCAAATTGGGATTTTGTATAGTGATCAATCATCATACAGTCTGGTAAACGTTGTCACTGATCTTTAATATCTGATCCTGGCTGAGCTTCACCGTCTCGTATATTGGATTCACTGAGACATTTCATCGAACAGGCAGTGTGCGACCAGCCTGTGTGATCATAATTTTCCCTTTGCCTGGCAGCAAGTTGAAGAAAGAATCAACCCACTGAAAATTGAGATGGCAATTGAGGATGGCAATTGAGGATACCTACCTCAACGAACCCATCACCCAGGCAATTGAGGAAGTTCTTGCTTCTGCATTCTGTATCAACTCTCTACCTTTTTTCTTGGGGCAAAACATGAAGTTCTTCTTGACTGTATTCGTCATACTGAGAGAACCTGTCATCAAATCAGAACGGGTTCGATCGGAACTCGCACATGGATGTGGAGCATCTCGATGGTGGTTCGGAGGACGGTGCAGAGGCGATGGCTCTCGATGCTGCGGGGTGTCGATGAAGGCGCTCAGGCAGATGTGGCCCTCCTCCATCCATGCCGTCGACGAGCCTTCTCTCTTGCCGTTGTGGGAGGCTAAGGGGTCCACTGGGAGGTCAGAAATTAAGCGAGAGTCAGGGTAGTGAGGGTTTTGTTGGCGGTTCAGTTCCCCCCAATTATTTTAGAGTGTGCTGTTTGTTTTTCACCAAAAGTTGGTTCCCCCCAATATTTCAAAATTTGATATAAAATTCAAAGGTTGGTTTTCACACAAACCAAAAATTCAAAAGTCTTCCCATCAAAAGTATGTCTTAGTCATCAGTCCTAGTCATCATCCATGTCCTAGTCAGCTTGTCTCAGTAGGACA
>JAULAV010005526.1:15000-22381 GCA_030789695.1 Scilla litardierei
GCGTGCTAGGATTCGGCGTCTACGCTAAGGGCGTGAGCTTTGGCTAGGGAGTCAACCGCCAAGTTTATTCCCCCTTGGCCCGACGGTCAAAGGCGGTCTTTTTCCCGCCGATGACAATGAAACGCCCCGCGTAACCGTTAGATTCCTACTCCCTATCGATTCTCTAACCCTATGGACGCATTGGGAAGAGCCCCCGAAGGGGCTTCCACCAAAATCCCAGATTTGGGAACTACTCACAAAAATTCATGAAAAAGCAATCTAAATGAAATTTAACCGTTAGAATCATAATCCGACAATAGCAATGCGGAAGTAAAGGAGTAGTAAAGACAATACTAAAAAATTAGAAAGATCTGAAAACTTACTTAAGAGTAACAATTACAGCCGTCACAAGGAAATAAAACAGTAAAAAAATACAACTCTCCCGTTTCTGGAACCCTAGGGGTCATATATATAGATTTTCGGATCAACCGATCGGGTGACAAGTCAACCGATCGGTTGATCCGTTACAGATAAATCACAGAAAACGACGAGTTTTCACCCGATCTCATGAACCGATCGGGTGAGTTCTTGAGCGACCGGTTGGATCTTGGAGGAGTCGGGTGAACCGGTCGGTTCGACGCCCGTGTCTTCAGCTCTTTTTCTCAGCTACAGATGAACCGATCGGGTGAGAGTCACCCGATCGGTTGGAATTCTGCTCGAAAAGACAGAGAACAGCCGCCCGCAGAACCGGTCTGTGAACCGGTCGGGTGACTTCTTCGTGAGCTGCGGTAGCGACCGGTTGGTGCACGCGTGCATCACCCGATCGGTTGGAGATGACCAACCGACCGGGTGAGGGGCAGAAAGATGAATACTTCGCCGTTTGACCCCCTGGATCACGCGTGACTTTTCCCGTTGCTTCGGGGACTTGGGATATCATCGTAAAAGGTCCCCTATGTGGTCGAACTCCTGCAATCATGGACAAACAAAGAAAAGTGAAAGAAAACGGGAAAACATACGAAAACGAATAAGAGACGGCGGAAAACACGGAGAAACACAAAAGAAAACGTGCGTGAATATATGAAATATAGACGCACGTCAAAATCCCCCAAGCTGAACTCTTCCTCGTCCTCGAGGAAGACGAGTGAGAGTGGGAGCTCGGAAGGGAAAAATAGAGAGGAAGAAAGAAAAAGAAAACTCTAAGCCCTAGATCGTCCATCAGAGCCATCAAAATCAAAAACGACACACCCAGCAAGCAAACGCCAAATCACACCACTAAACCTAGGAAAGCGAGTCCAAATAAGTGTCGTGGGTCCACGCAGTGAAGCGCGAGTGAGCGTGGTCGTGTGCTAGCAAATGGTGATGCTTTCTACGATGTGCTACGAGGCTCGATATACACAAATCCAAGATATGACCCAAATATCGAATCGAATTGAATTAAGCGGCGAATATAAGTTCGAGCATGCATGAGAATAGAGAGAATAGGAGCGTATCATGCATCGGGGACTCCACAACTAGGGTTAAGGAAATCACGCCACTATAGCCTAGATACCAGCTAAATAGCTCCTAAGCCAAGTGTCCTTGATAACGACGGGGGTTGAGATGATGTGGAGAAGAACACTCGGTGCAAATTCTCGCCTTCCATTTATTCTCGGCAAGTAGGAAAATATTCACACTGGAATTTTTTTTGGGGTTTTGGGTATTTGCATATTTTTTTGGCTTTTTGGCTATACAATCTTTTTCTTTTCTTTTTGGGTTTTTCATTTCTTTTCTCCCATTTTTTTTTGGATTTTTGGGTTTTTGGCTATACACTTGTGTACTCTCCCAAGTGGGAGAACGGTACACGACGAGGGGATTTGCACCAAGTAAAACAAAAAAGAAGTCGAAATCTAAACACTCGGGCAAAGGCGGCTATTCTTGCTAAATAGAGCTCAGGCTAATTGGGTTATCCTAGTCCTTAGTTGTGGAATCCCGACGCATGTGAAATGAAGTATACGATATATATATAGCATGCATATAGAAACAGACATTAGAAGCAAATACCGCATATTCAATATCGGAGCATGATAATCTAGGGGTCATTCCTGGACAGGTATATAAAGTAAAATCACAAGGCAGAAGCACACCAATTGCTAGTCACGACACACGACTCACAAAAAGCCAAGTGGACCCACGATGCGTGAAATGCAAGAGGACTCGGAATCCTAAGGTTAGTGAGTGTGATTATCGATGCAATGCTAGGTGTGTGTGACTTTGTGGCGATTCATCATAGGATTCATCTCTAGAAAAGAGGAGAAAAGAAAAAAAGAAAAACACGATGGAAGATGACACAAAAAACGAAAAAGAAGGACACAAACGACGCACACAGTGCGACTCCCCCAAGCTGAAGTTTGCATTGCCCTCAATGCAATATGAGTGAGTACGGGAGGGCAATGAAAATGGGGGGGGGAATAAGCACAGACACGAAAAGAAATGAAAACGAGGAAAACACATAGATGAAAATGAAAAAGAGAGAAAGATTGAGAACAAAATCAAACAATACGAAAAGAAAAGTAAAGATAAAATCACACGACACGACACTCAAAAAGTGAAAAACAAACACACACACAAAAATGAGAACAACAAACAAAACACGACAGCACATCAAAACAGACGTCCCCCAAGTTAGACCAGAAAGTGCTAGCGAAATGATATGATCAATGAAATCCAGATAAGCGCAAGGGGGAGTCAAAAACAAAAAGAGGGGAAATCAGAAAGCAGCAGAAGGTGAGTCCTCGTCATCCTCGGAAGAGGGCGGGGATGGGTGGTCGGGGGAGGCAGGGGGGTGTGCGGAGAAGTGGGGAATGAGGTGAGGGTATAGGGGCAGTGGTGGTGTGAACTATGGGAGGAGTGTCGGTGGTGGTGGGTGGTGGTGGTAGGAAGCCGATCAAGGCTGTGGTGAGAGGAAGAGAAATGGAGGAAGTGGATGTGGTGGTGACGGTAGTGGGAGGTGGTGGGAGGGATCTGGAGCGTACCGGTAATTTCCTCCGGCGCACGTATGGAGTGACGGAGGAGGATGGAAGTAGCGTGAGTGCGGTGGAAGTGGACGGGATGGGTGAAGTGGATGCCGGGATGGGATGTGAAGAGGGAGGAGAAGAATGTGGTGAGGGGGGTGATGGATGTGGAGAAGTGTGGGAGGGTGGAGGAGAAGATCGCCTGGGTGGTGAAGGTGGAGGTGGTGAAGGTGGAGGTGGTCCGTGTATATGAGTAAGAAGGCGGAGAATGGCGGCCACGTTCCTCTCAAGTGCGAGGAAACGTGGGTGAGTAAGAAAGGAGGATGGTGATGGGACCGAGGAAACAGAGGACATGGCGAGCTCACGAAGGGCGGCGACATCCCTCTCAAGTCCCAGACGGGCAGATACCTGACGGCGACCAAAAGACGTAGACTGGCGCGAGGCAGCGGTGGTGCCGCCAGGTAAGGTCGAAGAGGTGCTGGCGGCAGTGGTCATGCCAGCACAGGAGACAAGGCCAGAAATGGTCGCAAAGAGGTGCTCAGACGTGATCGGTCCCGGAGCAGAAACGGGACGACTCGGGCCAGCTCCTAAATCTCCCGTAGACGTAGGGATATCCTGCTCGCCTAAGTGGGCGGCAGGGGACGGTGATCTGCGTGCGCCAGCGGGGAGAAAAGGAAGATTCAACCCCGCAAGGAAGTCGGGATCAGGAGGGAAAGTCCAATCTCCCACGAGAGCAATGGTCATGCGAGCGGGGTTGGGCAGAATGGTGTAAGGGGCAGGGGGTGGCCATAATGAAATATGAAGCGGCCATCCGAGCGGGGCTTGATCATGTGGATGTGTCACAGGACATCAATATCGAGATGTGAGGGTCCTGCGGCAGCTGGAAGATTATTGGGGATGGTGATATTGAATTGGGCGTGAGAGCATATGATCGTGATGATGCCCCCACAACAGAACTTCCCCTTCCCGGCCCGGCTAATCTCGAGTAGCTTGTAAACAAGCCAATCGCTACTATGGATGGGGACGGTAGGGGCTCTGAAGCCGACTCCATCATCATCCCGGACATAAGGAAAAGTCATGGCCCAAAGGATAAAGAGCTCAGGGATAGTCACAGTGCCTGACTCGTCCCTAGGAAAGAATGCAGATGAAATGATTCTGTGGGCCAATCGAAATACGGGATGAATGATGGAGGAGGCCTTGGCCCGACCTCGGGGGTAGTCACGGATCAATGTGAGGCGGAACCAGAACTGATCGATATCAAACTCGGGTGTGTACCCGTAGTGTCGGATGGCATCATCCCCGAGATTGGGGGAAACCAAATATATCATTAATCGTATCTAGATTTGTGGTGACACTACGGTTACGCACCCTGAATCTAACGATCGACCCGGACTCCCAAGTAAGTGTAGAGAGGAATTCGAGTGTGAGGGCCGGGTAGGATACGGCATGTGTATTCAGAAAGGCTAACCACCCTAAGTTAGCGAAAAGAGATTCGACCTCGGTGAAGACACCGAGATCGACAAGTGTACGTGCGTGCGGGAACTTGGTGGATAGATGCCCTCGAGCATCAAGCCTATGGTAAAAATCTTTGTGCTCCTGGTTCCGAAAAATATACCCGTGCGGGCCCAACATTGGGTCCACATGGGGGGATAATAGGTGGAGGAGGTCCAAGTGTGAGTGCTCGTGTATGGGAAGGAGGGCGCGTTTGTTTTCGTCTCTTTCGAGACGGCTCCTCTTCCCTCATGATACCCTTCCCCTTATCCTTATCTTTAGCCATGTGTGTGAGTGTGAGCAAGAATTAGTGCAAAAATCGTGGATGCACACTAACACAGACAAACGAGCAAGCACAATAAGTAGGGCGAAAGTACAAAATAGGCTTAGGAGCGAGTTTACCCAATTGCAGTGGTGGAGCTTGCTCGTTGATGTCCCCTCACTGTTCAGCGAGAGAAGCTTGGAGCCGCGGCGAACTCCTTCGGCAAAAATTTTCGAAATGGAGGTGGATTTGGGAAAATTAGGTCAAGAATCTCGGAATGGGAGGAGAGAGAGGGTGTAGATGATGGAGGGGTTGATGAAGGAGGTGGAGAGTGGGAGTAATGGAGGAGTAGGGGACGTGGGGGAGTGGGGATCGGTTGTTGGAGAAGAGGGGAAGACGAAACGACGGCGAGATTCGCGATCGGGCGAGGGCGGAAACGAGCGGGTGTCGGGGGGTATTTATAGGGTTTTAAGTCGAACCGATCGGGTGACTCGTCACCCGGTCGGTTGACGGTTAGGTCGAAAATTTTTGCCGAAGAAATGCTACAGGCGAACCGATCGGTTGAGCTGTCAACCGATCGGTTGGCCGCTCCACACATTTTCCCAAGAACTTAGGGCTTCTCACCCGGTCAGGTCAACCGATCGCGCTCAAACTCAACCGATCGGTTGATATTCCTCAAAATTTTCCGAGAGTTCTCCCCAGCTCACCCGGTCTTCCACCCGGTCTCTTCAATACTCAACCGATCGGTTCATTCGGGGACAGATCTCGGCATGTATCTGATACATCCAAACCGATCGAGTGAGTTATCACCCGATCGGTTGGGGCTTGTTTCCTGCAAAAACCAAGAAATTTGATTAAGTCCCCTAACGGATGTTCTCGCGGCTGACTTTATTTATAGAAATAGATAAAATAAAGTAAAAAATAACGCTAAAAATTAGAGAAAAAGTTTAGAACATGGGTTGCCTCCCATGAAGCGCACTTGTTTAACGTCGTTGGCTCGACGCCCGCAAGAGATGCTCATGGTGGCTGATACGGGTGATGCCTAAACTTAGGCATCTCTTCCTTGTTGGAGCTGAAGGCGCTCGGGGTAGTCAGCGGCTGGAAAAATACTTGCTCGACCACCCTCCCTTTGTTCTTGAGATCCGGGGGCTTTTCCTTGGTGTTGGCGCTTCCCGCCATCTTCTTCAGGATTCGGACCTCGTCTTTAGTGAGGTCTGTGAGCTCTTTCCCCGTTCTCTTCACAGGAGGAAACTTGGGGAACCTGGGAGGGGTCGTTCTCGTTGCACTCGGTCTTCCAGCAGCTTCTTTGTCTTCGGGGCCTTCTTCATCTTCAGAACTCCCCAGTTCATCGGGGGGGTTTCTCAGGAGAATCTCCCAGGAGTTCTCCTCTACAGCTTTTTCTTCTTCTATCTCAAGCAGATTACACCGGAGGTCATCAGGAGGGTCGGGGTGCTTCATGGATAGTCCCAGGTCAAACTCAACTTTCTCTCCGCTGACGTTCAAGGAGAGTTTTCCGTTCTTCACATCTATAAGAACGCCAGCAGTGGCCATGAAAGGCCGTCCCAGGATAATGGGGGTGTGTGCGTCTTCGGGCATGTCCATGACTACAAAGTCCACAGGCACATGCACCCCTCTCACATTCACGGGGAGATCATCAACAATTCCCACCGGATATTTGACCGACCGGTCAGCTAGTTGTAGGGTCATCCCGGTGGGCTCCAAATCACCCATTCCTATCCTTCTGTACATCGACAAGGGCATCAAGCTAACACTCGCTCCTAGATCGACGAGTGCACGATTAATCTTCACAGCCCCGATCGTGCAAGGGATAGAGAAGCTCCCCGGGTCCTTGAGCTTTGGCGGGTTATCCCTCTGGATAAGAGCGCTACATTCTGCCGTCAGCACCACTTTCTCTTTTCTCGACCCTTTCGTCACCAAATCTTTCAAGAATTTTGCATAGGAGGGGATTGTCTCAATTGCCTCCAAGAAGGGGATTTGCAGGCTTAGGTCCTTGACCATGGCGAAGAACTTCCCATATTTCTCATCAATTTTTGCCTGAGCCAACCGTTGTGGAAATGGCACAACGGGTTTATAAACTTTTGGGCTCTCCTCCTCCTTCTTCTTCTCTTCTTCGGACACTCCCTCCGGAGTCATGGGATTTGATGACGAAGCACCGACGTCATTTGATTTTTCAATCGGCCTCTCAACGACCAATGGTGCTTCCGGGTTGCTAGGGGGCACTCTAGTAGGAATTTGCGTCCCGCTTCTCAGAATGATAGCGGACACATTCGCGTGCTCGTGCACGAGTGTCGATGTTTGTGTTTCTCCTCGAGGGTTCACCTCCGGTTGTGGCGGCAATTGGTTTTGTGACCTTGCGAGGTTCGCCACCTGTAATCCCAGCTGGGTTACTTGGTCCGTGAGGGTCCGCTGGCCCATTTCCAGCTTTTGGTTGATCCTCTCCTGGTTGGTAATATATTGAGTCAAGAGAGACTCAACCGGAGAGACGGCCCTCTGTTGGCCATACTGCTGCTGCTGGAACGGCTGCTGATTCCTGGGAGCGTACGTTTGTTGCTGAGGTTGCTGCTGAAATGGTTGCAGCTGACCCTGATTCTGCGGTGGTCTAGCCGGCTGATAAATTTGTTGCTGCGGCTGCTGAGGC